>BOPN01000189.1:422475-424975 GCA_017312705.2 Penaeus japonicus
ACTATCATTACCATTATCATTATTATTACTATCATCACTATCATCATTATCGTCATTACTGTAATCATCAACACCACTAATGCTGCTATCAGTATCGTTATCATCATTATCAGTGTTATCGTCATCATTATCATCATTATCATTGTTATCGTCATTATTGTCATCATTATCATTGTTATCGTCATTATTGTCATCATTATCATTGTTATCGTCATTATTATCATCATTATCATTGTTATCGTCATTATTGTCATCATTATCATTGTTATCGTCATTATTGTCATCATTATCATTGTTATCGTCATTATTGTCATCATTATCATTGTTATCGTCATTATTGTCATCATTATCATTGTTATCGTCATTATTATCATCATTATTATTATGTATTATTAACTTATCGATGGAATAGACGATTATTTTCCAAAATAAAATGATTGATGTGAAGATGTGATACTAAAAAGATAATGATGAAAAATGATATGTTTTCTACCGCCTCCCCCCTCCTCCCCCCAAAAAAAAATAAAACAAATAAAAAATAAGAATAAGATAAAATAAATAAATCAATCAACAATAGAAATAAAAAATAAATAAAAGAAAAACAAGGACATAGTAAAATGAGCGAATACGTAGGCAAAAAAAAAAAAAAAAAAAAAAAAAAAAAGATAAGTAAACAATATTAGTCTTATTTGGACTAAATCGAAGTAGGCCTACATCTTTAGATTACTTTTTCATCAAAGAAAAAGGAAAAGAAAAAGACGATTACAATAGTCTTACCTAATCAAGATGAACTATCTCCCTTTCTCTACCCCTCTCCCACCCCCTCTACTTTACTCCTTCCTTCTTTGCCCCTCCTCCTTCTTGAACCCCTTCCATATTTCCTTCCTTCAATCCCTCTTTCTTTAACCTCCCTTCTTTCCTCCCTCCCCCTCCCTCTCTCCTTCCCCCCCTTCTTTAGCCCCCTTCCCTCCTCCCTCCCTCCCTCCCTCCCGCTTTCTTTAACCTCCCTTCCCTCCTCCCTCCCTCCCTCTTTCCATCATTCCCTCGTCCTTTTTAAAACCCCTTCTCCTCCCCACCCCCACCCCCCGCCCTTAATACAATCTATAACTACATCCACCTACATCTTCTATAACAACCCACGCCGTACAACAATACCCAGAGGGGGGAAAAGGATCGGCTGCCAGACGTACGACCGTGCCTGTAGAGCAGCCGGCACCAGCATCTTCAGGACGTGTGCTGATGACAGAACAATTACTCTCACTTATAGCAGAATCGATCAAGCCATTTTGGGAGTTCCGAATGAGACCGAGTTTGAGCCTCGCTGGTGTGGGCGTGAAGAATCGGATGGGCGGACGGGCGGATGGGCGGATGGGCGGGCGGGCTGGTGGGTGGGTGGGTGGGGGTGCGTTTCAAATAGGCTTTTGAAGTCTTTGGGGGCGGGATGGAGGTGGTGTAACGGGAAGAATTGGAAGGGGTTTAAATGGCGTGGGCGGGGATGGAGGTTGGATTGTGTGGGCGTGAGACAGCGAGGGTGGGCGGTCATTGCACTTCATCTTGATAGCAATTTACGAGTCGTTAAAGCGGGTGGGCAGGTGTGCACCCGTTTTCTACGCCTTTCAAAGGGGAATCAGGCATTTTATTGGGTTTCCTTGCATGCCAGCGGGGACTGAAGTGTCCGGAAATTGGTGAGAAACACTTCCTAAGAAAAAAAAGGTATTTCTATTTTTCTGTTTTTACCTCTTGTTCTTTTCTTTCGAACTTTCAACTCTCTCTCTCTCTCTCTCTCTCTCTCTCTCTCTCTCTCTCTCTCTCTCTCTCTCTCTCTCTCTCTCTCTCTCTCTCTCTCTCTCTCTCTCTCTCTTTCATTCTCTCACTCTCTCTCTCCCTCTCCCCTTGCCCCCCCCCCCTCTCTCTCTCTCTCTCTCTCTCTCTCCTTCTCTCTCTTCCCCCTTCCCTCTCTCTCCGTCTCTCTTTCTCTCTCTCTCTCCTTCTCTCTCTCAAATTATAAACATTCTTCTAATTCTAAACATACTTCTTTTGTTTCCCCTGAATCTCTATCCTCTTCTTCCCTATTTGCCTATTCCTTTTCTTCTTTTCTTCTTCTCGTCCGGCTAAGTCCTTCCTTAATTACGACAGGTGTGATAAAGCCTTATATTTCTCCTAATTGCCCCTTATAAATAGCAATTGCCCTTCCTCCTCGTGATTAGCTCTGTGTCTCCATTCCTCTCTTTCTCTCTCTAATTACTACCTTTTAAGCTCATTTACCTATTCTTAGAAGCTGGTGAAAATCAGGGCCATGAATAATCTCATGTCCACATATTTTGCATGTTTTTATTTTTTATTTTTTTAATTCTGGTTTTTCCGTTTCATGCTCTTCTTATCTTCGTCGTTTTTGTTTCTTTCTTTCATTTTCTTTTCTTATTTTATCTTGTTCTTGTTTTTCGTCGTTGTCATCCCGATCATTATCGGCATTATTATTGTTAGAATTATTATTATCAAT
>BOPN01000189.1:447475-452475 GCA_017312705.2 Penaeus japonicus
TCTTGCCTTTCCTTTCTTCTTTTTTATTTGCTTCTCTTACTCCATACCCAGCTCCTCCTTCCAATCTTTCCCTTCCTTACCTTTCTCCCCCTTCCTTCTCTCTCTCTACTTCTCCAATCCTCCATCTTTCCCTTCCTCCTCTTCCCCTTCCTTCCCCCTCCATCCTTCCCATCCTTCCTTCCTTCCTTCTCGACGCGGATTAATGGATGAGTCTTTAATAAGGATCCACGCATCTCGGGCGGCCTTTCGCTCGCTCTCTCTTTCTCTCTTTCACTCTCTCTTTCGCTCTCTCTTTCACTCTCTCGCTCGCTCGCTCTCTCGCTCGTCTGGTGATTGAGGGCCTGTCTACTTGGTTATGAAGCTTTCTTCTCTCTTTCTTTTTCTTTTCCTTTTTCTTTTTCTTTCTCAAGTTTTTTGTTTTATGTTTGTTTGCCTGTCTGGCTGGCTCTGTCGTCTATGTCTCTCTCTCTCTCTTTCTGTCCCTATCTCTGCCTCTGTCTCTCTCTCTCTCTCTCTCTCTCTCTCTCTCTCTCTCTCTCTCTCTCTCTTTCTGCCGTTCTTCCCTACCTCTATGATATTACCAATAATGATAGCAGGAGTAATAATGATAATAATAATGATCATGGTAATGATAATGATAATACGGATAACAATAGTAACAAAAAAAAATAATATAAATCATAATAATAATGGTGATTATGACAATAATGGCAAGGAAAACAGTAATTATGATAATGATAATAATAATGATAACAATAATGATAATGATAATGATAATAAAAATTTAATGACAATAAAAATAGTAATTGTAATAATATCATGGATAATAATAATAGTAATGATGAGGATAAAGATCATCATAAAAAATATGGTAAATTAATGATAACAAGGAAAGTAACAACAACGAAATCTATAATAATAACAGTAATCATGATACTAATTATGGTGATGATAATAAAAACCGTAATGGCAATGATAACATGATAATGATAACATTGCTAGCAACAAGAGCAACGGAAATGATAATGACGAAATAGATTTAAACAACGAGGCTAATGATAGAATTGAAAAAAAATATATACATTTTAAAGGATCTTCATATCTTCTGGTGAGTGACTTTGAGTTGCAGGGAGAGTGAGGGAGGGGAGGTGGGGAGGTGGGGAGGTGGGGAGGGGAGGTGAAGAGGGGACTGCTGAAGGGAGGGAGGGGTGGGGTTGGGGGGGGGGGATACTCTCTCAACATACGGAGGCAGTTTATGGACGGCTGTGCATCGACTAAGAAAAATGAGGCTTCGAAATTTTACTTTACTTTTCTTCGATGTTTTTTTTTTTTTTCTTTGTTTTTTTCTTCTTTATTAAATTTTCTCTATCTGTTTTTTTTTTCTATTTCTTTTTTCTTTTCTATTCGCGGTGTCTCTGTTTTGTTTCTTGTTTTCTTTTCCTTTCTTTCATTCCCTCTGTCTGTCTATCTGTGTGTCTGTCTGTCTCTCTCTCTCTCTCTCTCTTTCTCTCTCTCTCTCTTTCTCTCTCTCTCTTTCTATCAATCTAACTACATCCATCTCTCCCTCCCTCCATCCCTGCCTCTCTCTTTCTCTCACTCCCTCTCTCTCTCCCTCTGTACATACCTCTCCATCTCTCCCTCCATCTCTCCATCTATCTTCATCCATCCCTTCCTCCCTGCCTCTCTTTCCCTCTCCCTCTCCCTCTCTCTTTCTCTCTCGTGTGATCGTGATGGATAACGCGTCCTGAGGATTAATTTCCAATAGATGGCGGACGTGTGCGTATGCAGGCTGCCGAAGCTAAGAAAAAAGAGGGGAGATGGAAAGGAAGGGAAGGGATGGGGGAGAGGGAAGGAGGGGATGTGGGGAGGGAAGGATGGGAAGGGGAGATGGAAAGGAAGGGAAGGGATGGGGGAGAAGGAAAAAGGGGGATGTGGGAGGAAGGATGGGAAGGGGAGATGGAAAGGAAGGGAAGGGATGGGGGAGAGGGAAGGAGGGGATGTGGGGAGGGAAGGATGGGGAGGGGGGATGGAAAGGAAGGGAAGGGATGGGGGAGAGGGAAGGAGGGGATGTGGGGAGGGAAGGATGGGAAGGGGAGATGGAAAGGAAGGGAAGGGATGGGGGAGAGGGAAGGAGGGGATGTGGGGAGGGAAGGATGGGAAGGGGAGATGGAAAGGAAGGGAAGGGATGGGGGAGAGGGAAGGAGGGGATGTGGGGAGGGAAGGAAGGGAAGGGGGGAGGGAAGGAAGGGAAGGGGGGGAGGGGAGGGAAGGAGGGGAAAGAGGGAGGGAAGGAGGGGAAAGGAGGTAGGGGAGGAAGGGAAGGGGGGAGGGAAGGAGGGGATGGGGGAGATGAGGGAAGGTGGGGAAAGGGGGTAGGGGAGGGAAGGAGGGGATGGAAAGAAAGGGGGACCGGCGGAAGGGAGGAGGAGGAAGAAGGGGGAAGAGGAGGGGGAAGGGAAGGGGAATGAGACGAGGAAATGGGTAAGAGGCTGAACAGAAGAGGGAGAAGAGATACATATGAATAGATAGATAGATATGTATAGAGGAAGAGAAAAGAAAGAGCAAGAGAGAGAAAGTGAGAGCGAGAGAGCGAGAGAGAGAGAGAGAGCGAGAGCGAGAGAGAGAGAGAGGAGGAGAGAGGAGGAGAGAGAGAGAAAGAAAGAAAGAAAGAAAGAAAGAGAGAACGCAGACATCTGTATCACGTGACGTCAGGAAAAAAGTAAACAAGTCGAAAAGCCCTTCTTGTCCGGAGCAACGCAATGTGTACGCCAAGTGTCAACTCTAGTGACATTAAAAGAAAAAGTTAAATGTGCCATTATTTTTTCTTCCTCTTCTTCTCTTACTTCTACCCCCTCCTCCCCCCCCCCCTCCCTCACGCACACACTTCCTTGTGTCCCTCTCTCCGTCCCTCCCTCCTTCCCTCCCCCTGCCTTAAAAGGAATATTTGAAGAACACATGCTCGGTGTCCAAAGGCAAGCCGAAGATAACACTGTTGCTTCGTGCTATGCATTTCTTAAAAGACTGTTTTTTCTCTCTCCCTCTCTCTCTCTCTCTCTCTCTCTCTCTCTCTCTCTCTCTCTCTCTCTCTCTCTCTCTCTCTCTCTCTCTCTCTCTCTCTCTCTCTCTCTCTCTCTCTCTCTCTCTCTCTCTTTCTCACTCTCTCTTTCGTTCTCTCTCACTCCCTCTCTCGGTCTCTCTCTCTCGTTCTCTCTCTCTCTCTCTCTCTCTCTCTCTCTCTCTCTCTCTCTCTCTCTCTCTCTCTCTCTCTCTCTCTCTCTCTCTCTCTCTCTCTCTCTCTCTCTCTCTCTCTCTCTCTCGCTCGCTCGCTCCTCTCCTCCACCCTCTCCTTCTTTGTTCCCCATATTCCCCTTTATTCCATCTCAACTCTCTCTTTCCATACCTTCCTCTTCCCCATCTCCTCTTTCCTCTGTTTCCTTATACATCTTCCAATCTATTTCTCATCGTGTGTTTCAATCTCTCTTCCTCCCCTCCTTCTCTTGTCGATCTCCTCATAACACGTACATCACTTTTTTTTTCTTGTACTCTACTCTCTCTCTCTCTCTTTCTTTCTTTTTCTCTCTACTCTCTCTACTCTACTTTCTTTCTTTCTTTCTTTCTTTCTCTCTCTCTCTACTCTCTTTCTCTTGTTTTCTTTCTTTCTCTCTCTCTCTACCCTACACTCTTTCTTTATCTCTTGATTTCTCTCTTTCTCTACTCTCTCTACTCTACTCTCTTTCTTTCTTTCTTCTCTCTCTCTACTCTATTCTCTCTCTCTCTCTCTCTTTCTTTCTACTCTCTCTCTCTCTCTCTCTCTACTCTACTCTCTCTCTCTTTCTACTCTCTCTCTCTACTCCACTCTCCCTCCCTTTCCCTCCCTCCCTCTCTCTCTCTCATCCCTCCCCTCATCCTCTCAGTGTGACCTCGTTTCCCCTCTTGTCCTCCTCCCCTCACTTTGGGTAATGGCACTCAATGGGGAAAGTGCCAGTCGCCAACAGACCTCCAGGCTCCTCTCCGAGATTCTAACGCACATGAAGACACGTACATGTACATTTATGTGTGTATGTGTGTTTGTTTGTTTGTTGTTTGTTTGTTTGTTTGTTTGTCTATGTTTGTGTTTGTTTGGGTATGTATGTGTGCATTTGTTTGTGTGTGTGTGTTTTTTGTATGTTTTTGTTATCTACTTTTTGATGAATGGTTTTCAAAAGTGATGATAACGATAATGATAATAATGATGATAATAATAATAACAGTAATCATGATATTGTGGATGATGATGATAATATTTATAATGATAGTAATAAAAATGATGATGATAATGATACTAATGAAAATGATAATGATATCAATGAAAATAATATTGACAATAATAGCAATAAAAATGGTTGAAATGATTATAATAAGATGGGAGAAGATATAGATAGATAGATAGGTAAGCACAGAGTGAGAGAAAGAGGGGTTCAGAGGAAAGGGTGACTGAGGGTTTAAGAGTGAAGAGAATGGCTGCCAAAAACTGAGAGAGAGAGAAAGAGAGAGAGGGAGGGAGAGAGAGAGAGAGAGAGAGAGGGGAAGAGAGAGAGAAATAGAGAGAGGGAAGGAGAGATAGAGAGAGAGGAAGAGAGAAGAATAGACAGAGAGAGAAGGAGGGGGGAGGGCATCAGACAGACAGGCAGACAGAGCAGACAAGACAACCATGGAGGATAGATTGTGTGTGTTGGGTGGGGGGGGGTTGACTAATCGTAAAAGGAGGAAAAGATCAAAGGGTTAAGAATAAGACAATGACAAAAACACGAAAAAAAGATAAGATAAAAAAAAGAAAGAAAAAAATACCATAAGATATAAAAGTGAATGTATTCATTCACATTCTTAATACACAGCAAATCTTTGTAGTGTATAACGACCTTATAGGTATTTACCGTTAATTTATTATCTATATAAAACATCAAAATAAAACCATTATAAAACCATTATATTTTCCTTTCAGTTCTATCAAAGCGTATTTT
>BOPN01000189.1:469975-472475 GCA_017312705.2 Penaeus japonicus
ATATTCAAATTCATGATTTCCAAATGCTCAAATGTAAACAGTGTTATGAAATTATAAAACATTACGTAATACAGTACTGGCTATACAGCGTTACACTGCATTTTATATTAATCTACGTGTGGAAAATATTACGTAGAAATATTACATGGAGGAATTAAGGACGATATGAAATAAAGAATACATTTAATCTTCTCTTCTAAATCGTAGTGTATAACTCTTGCTGTATGATGTAGGAGGAGAAGCGACAAAAATAGATCTGTTATACACCGCTGTACTAATTGGTAGGACTTACATGAAGAGATAGTCTTTTTATGTGTACTTTTTTTTTTTTTTTTTTTTTTTTTTTTTTTTTTTTTTTTTTTTTTTTTTTTTTTACTCACCCCCTCCCCCCTCCTCCAAAAAAAAGAGTGCAGGTCAGACAGATGGTTGGATGTGAGTTCTGATTGTTTGTTTGTGCTTTTGTGTTTGTGTTTGTGTGTGTGAGTTTGGAAGTCGAAGTGTTTGTTAGTTTGTTTGTACTTTTGTGTTTGTGTTTGAGTGTGTGAGTTTGGATGTCGAAGTGTTTGTTTGTTTGTTCGTTTGTTTGTGTTTTTGTGTCTGTGTTTGTGTGTGAGTTTGGAAGTCGAAATGTTTGTTTGTTTGTGCTTTTGTGTTTGTGTTTGTGTGTGTATGTGTGAGTTTGGATGTCGGAGTGTTTGTGTGTTTCTGCGTTTGTATGTGTGTGTTTGTTAGGTTTTGCGTGTGATTTGTTTTCAGTGAAGTGAACGTGTATGTATGTATGTATGTATGTATGTGTGTGTGTTTATGGTTTTCTAACGTACGATACAATTATAATAGTAACGATAATGTTGATTTTATTAAATACACGAAAATGCTCGCAATGATGAAAACGATTCCCATTCAAATGAAAAAACAACAACAAAAAAACAAGCAAATCCCCTACTTAAAAGATAAGTAACTTAAACAAACAAGTAAATAAATCATATGCTAATCTGTACATACGCAGGAGAAAAAAATCAAGAATGAAGCTGAACATTTTGAGTCAAAGGAGAGTAAGAAAATAAGAAAAGTAAGATCTTGCTCTCACATTTTACGAGTTTTGTCTAAATGAACCTTGTTTAAATAGACACAGAATCCAGAGTTAGCAAGGTGCAGTGGAATGGGGGGGGGGGGGGGTAGGAGGGAGGGGGGGGGCGCACGAGGGAAGGGAAAGGAGGAGGAGGAAGGGAAGGGGGAACGAAGACAAGGGAGGGATAGGAAGGAGAAGAGGGAGGGGGAAAGGAGGAGGAGGGAGGGAGGAGGGACGAAGACAAGAGAGGGATATGAAGGAGAAGAGGGGGGGGGGAGAGGGGGTAGGGAGGGAGGGGGACGAAGACAAGGGAGGGGGTAGGCGAGGGAG
The DNA here is from genome assembly GCA_017312705.2 of Penaeus japonicus. Taxonomy (NCBI): domain Eukaryota; kingdom Metazoa; phylum Arthropoda; class Malacostraca; order Decapoda; family Penaeidae; genus Penaeus; species Penaeus japonicus. Next base: position 471,375 of record BOPN01000189.1, read on the forward strand.
AGGTGAGGGGGGAAGGAGAGGGGGAGGGAGGGGGAACGAAGACAAGGGAGGGGGGAGACGAGGGAAAGGGGAGAGGAAAGATTGGAGAGAGGGAGAGGAGAGGAGGGAGAAGAATGAAGACAGGGGAGGGGGGCGGCGGCCGGGGGAAGGGGAAAGGGGTAGGTGGGTAGGAGGGGTATATCAAGACAAGGAGAGGGAGGGAAAGGGGGAGGGGAGATGAGTACGACGGAGGGGAGAGGGGGAGGAGAGGAGAGAGGGGGAGGAGAGGGGAGAAGGGGGAGTAGGGGAGTACCTAGAGACTCCTTAAAGTGGAGATACCAGGTAAGTACCGCTAAAACCATTATAAAGAAGATGAAGATAAAGAAAGGGTAGATGAAGGAGGATAGGATGATAGGGGGAGGGGAGAAGGAAGAGGGGGAGATAGAGATAGGAAAAGAAGGAGAGAAAAACGAAAGACGAGATGAATAAGGAAGATAAAGATGGAAACAAGACAGAGGAGAGGAGATAGAAATAACTTAAATAAGGAGAGAAGAAAGAGGAAGAGACGAAGGGAAGAAGAAGGGGGGGGGATGGGACTAGGGTAGCAGGGGGCGGGGGGGAGGGAGGGGGGTAGCGGTGCCTATGAGGACGGGAAGTACCTCATTAAGGCAGTTTGGGTCATGGGTGGGGGGAGGGGGAGTGGGGGATAGAGGAGGGGGAAGGAAGAGGGGAAAAGGGTAAGGGGAGGGAGGAGAGGAGGGGGGGGAAGGTGACCTAGGTGGCTCGCTTTCCCTTGTGTGCTTATCTACTCACCACTAAAGTGATGTTACTGTAATTAATAGCGCGGAATAATAGCTTTGGTGGCGAAGGTAACAAGATAGGAAGTAATGATGATAATGGTGAATATGGTGATTAGCATGATGGTGTTGATGGTGATAAGGATTATAAGGGTGAGGATGATTGTTAATATTGTGATTATGATAATGATAATGATGATGATGATTGGTAAAATTGTGATTATGATAATGATGATGATTGTTAAATCTGTGATTATGATTATGATTGTGATGCTATTTGACAAATTTAAGATTATGATGATGATTGTGGTGGTGATGATGATGA
>BOPN01000189.1:477475-482475 GCA_017312705.2 Penaeus japonicus
AGAAGGGAGGTGGGAGAGAAGGGAGGGGAGGTGGGAGAGAAGGGAGGGGAGGTGGGAGAGAAAGGAGGTGGGAGAGAAAGGAGGTGGGAGAGAAGGGAGGTGGGAGAGAGGGGGAGGTGGGAGAGAAGGGAGGTGGGAGAGAAGGGAGGGGGGAGGGGGGAGGTGGGACAGAAGGGAGAGGATGTGGGAGAGAAGGGAGGTGGGAGAGAAGGGAGGTGGGAGAGAAGGGAGGTGGGAGAGAAGGGAGGGGGAGGGGGGAGGGGGGAGGTGGGAGAGAAGGGAGGGGAGGGAGGGAGGTGGGAGAGAAGGGAGGTGGGAGAGAAGGGAGGGGGGAGGGGGAAGGGCGGGTCTGGGGAGGCGAGGGAGGAGTAGAAGTAAGAGGCATGGGAAGGAGGAATGGGGAAGAAGAAGAAGAAGAGGAGGAGGAGGAGGAGGAGGAAGATGAAGATGGGGAGAAGGTGGATGTAGGAAAGACGGAAGGAGAGGGGTGGGGGTGAGGGGGAGGGGGATCCGTGGGGTAAGAAAGTTAGAAGTGTATTTTAGGGTGGGGGGTGGAGTGGGGAGGGTAAGAAGGATTGGCAGGAAAGGAAGAGAGGGGAAGGAGGAACAAAGCAGAGGAGGGAAGGTGAAGGAGGGGGAAGATAGGTCGAAGGAGAGGATAAAAGGAGGAAAGAGAGGGGGAGGAGGAAGTGGAGGAAAAGAGGAAATAAGATAACGAAGGAAGAAGGTGGAGGGAAAATGGAAGAAGAGAGGAATATAGTGTAAATAAAGGAACGAAAGAAAGGAAGGATAAGATACAGAAGGCGTAAAAAGAGAAGGAAGGAGTGATAGAAAGAAATAAAAGATGATGATAAAAAAAGAATAACGAGTAAAAAATAAAAAAATAGAAGGAAATAGAATGAGAATGTAGAAGGAGGAGGAAGGGGACGAATAGAAGAAGTGGAAGGAACACAAGGAAAAGAAGGAGGAACCAGAGAAGGGGAGAAAAAGAAAGAGGTAGAGAAATCGAATAAGAAGAACGGGAGGGGGGCGAAGAGAATGAAAAGGAGGAGGAATGAGGAAGTGGGGGGGGGGAGGCAAGAAAGAAGAAGATATAAAAAGCGAAGAATGTAAAGGAGGGAGGGAGGGAGGGGGAGGGGGGGGGGTCAAAACTACACCTCGAGGCCGGTTTAAGTGTTGTTATACGAGCAGTTTCGCCGAACGTCAAAGGAAATGAAGGTTTAGTACTTCGGGAAGAAACACTTCCTCTCTCTTTCGTTCTCTTATCTAAGGTAATTTATCACATCCTCGTAAATTATTAATATATATCACTTAGTCTGCCCTCTTGGCGTAAACGACTGATTTCCACTAGAAAACCAACGATTTTTATATGTAGATTTTTTTTTGAGGAGGTGGGGGGGGGGGGGGCAGAAGGTGGAGCTGTGGGGGAAATATATATTTTTTTTCTTTCGCTTTAACCTTTCGTGCACCATCAATATTGAATTAACTCTGTAGATGCAGCAATAGGGGAGACAGCAAAGAAGAAAGAATATATATATATATATATATATATATATATATATATATACATATATATATATTTACATGTGTATGTATATATGATAAAAAAACAAAACAAAAGGACACTGGAAAGGAAGTGGAAATTTCGAAAGCGCTTTTCCGAAAACAACTGCAATGCCTTTCGAAATGTCGCCTTAAACAGTTTTACAGCCGTTGTCGTAACTATGCTGCAGAGCTTTTACGTAACTAGAAAGATTTATGTACTCTCCATCTCTCCCCCCCCTCCCCCATCTGCTTCCCCCCCCCTTCCCCAACCCCCATTCGCCACATTATCCCCTTCCTCACATCCCCATCTGCTCCTCCACTCCTCCTCCCCCCCCTCCCCCATTATCCTATCCCCAATCTCCCCACTCCCCACCTCCCCCTACTATCCTCCTCTCCCCAAACTCCCACTCCTTCTCCTTATCTTCCCCCCTCCCCTTCCCCATCCACTCCCCCACTCCCCATCCCACCCCCTAATCCCCTCCCACCCCACAACATCGGTTCCCAGCTGCTCGCCATTTGAAAATCGTGATCGAAAATCGTTATGACAAATCGTGAAGTGTTCAGACTTACGATATTCGTGGAGCGTGACTTCGGTGGCTCCTTGCTGGTGTGTGTTTTTTTTTTTTTTTTTTTTTTTTTTCTTAAGTGATTCATTTGATGGATTTTATGTACCAGGGATACTAATGGCTGTCGATTTTGCTTACGTACTCACATATAAAGTCCGGGCGCATGTATAGACAAGGATGATTGCTTATGAAGACACGCACGTGTGCACATACTTACACGTATACGTACGCACAAACAAACACACACACAAAAATACAAACACACACACAAATACACACACACACACAAGTATAAAAAAAACTACGAGCGTAAGGACAAGAACAAACAAACACGAACAAAGACACAAATATGATACGAAACAAAGACACACATCAAATAGCAAGAATATTGAATGACAAAAACAAAACAAAACCTTAATAATACCCCTTTTTCCCCTCTCACTCCACAACCAACCACTCTACCACTCCACCTTGATACGCCCCCCACCTCTCCGCCCCTCCACTCTTCCACTCCACAATAACTCCACTCCTCAAACACGCAGCCTCTGTACTAATCAAACCTACCATTTCCCAACCCCATCATTCCCCACCCTACCACCTTCTCTACCAAGACATCTCTTCATCCCTACCACACTACCATTGTCAAACCACTGCCTTTCCACCCTCCTTCCCTGTCATGGTATTGTTCCCTCCCCCCTCTCCCCTCCTTACTTGACACTTGCACACGCTGCTATCCTTCTTACTGCCCTATCTCCCTCCCTACTACCTTTCCCATCACCCTAATACCTTGCCACCCTTCCCATCACTCTACAACCTTGTCGTCCTGCCACCTTGCCACCCTGACACTCTGCCTATCACCTTGTCAACCTGCCACCTTTTCTACCACCCTACTTCCCTGCCACCTTTCCCATCACCCTCCCACCCTGTCACCGTTCCTACCTCCCTGCCACCCTACCAACCTGTCACCTTGCCACCTTTCCCACCACCCTACCACCCTGCCACCTTTCCCACCACCCTACCACCTTGCCACCTTTCCTATCACCCTACCACCCTACCACCCTACCACCTTCCCCCCAACCTCCCACCTTGTCGCCCTGTCACCGTTCCCACCACCCTACCACCCTACCACCTTTCCCACCACCCTACACCCTGCCACCTTTCCTACCACCCTACCACCCTACCACCCTGCCACCCTCTCTCCACCACTCTTCAAAATTCCCCCCACACTCGGGGAGACTTCAGTGTTGTCTATTGATTTCATTCATTTTTTTCTATCTCATTATATCGGTTTTAGTTTCCTTTTTTTGATTTACTGTTTAGCTTTTCTTTTATATTTTTCTGATATATATATATATATATATATATATATATATATATATATATATATATATATATATATATATATATATATATATGTTCTTCTTGTTGGTGGTGATGATGATGATGATGATGGTGGTGGTGGTGATCATAATGATAATAATAATGGTAATTATTATAGTTATGATAATGACGACGATGATAATAATAATGATTATAGTAAAGATGATGATCAATAATAATGATAACAATAATAATGATAATGGTGATGATGATAATGATAATAGTAATGATGAAATGATAATAGTAATAAAAATGATAACAATAGTAACAACAATGATGATGATAATGATAATAACAGTGATAATGATGATAATGATAATAACGATGATAGCAATAATAATGATAATAAAGATATATAACAATAACATTGATAATAATAAATAAAAGCAATGATGATAATTCAAATAATGATAATAATGATAATAATGATGAAACTAATAATGATGATAACAATTACAATAATAAAGATGAAAATAATAATGATGATAACAATTACAATAACAATGCTAATAACAACAACAGCATTAATACTAACAATACATCACACACACAAACAAATATGCGTATGTGACTGTGTTACCCCCTCTGCCCAGCTGTGCCAAGCATCATAAACACCTCTGGATGCTGCTAATCTGTAATATCCTTCTGCAACCATCCTGCGTGCAAGTCAGACCTCCCACTCGCGTGAGGTTTCTAAAAGACGCTAGTGATGTTCATTTGTTTGTTATTTTGTTTCTTTGATATGAGTTCAGTTATTTGTTCATGGTGTTTTTGTTATGTTGTTAGTCTCATGATATTGTTATTGTGGTCTTGTTTGTCATTTTTGTTTTATTTTTACTTTTATTGTCCGTACTTTCTGTTTTTGTTGTTGTTATTGTTTTAGTTTTAATTTTATTGTCCGTACTTTCTGTTTTTGTTGTTATTTTTGTTGTTACTATTATCGTGTTACTGTTTCGTTATCTTGCTTATCATTATTATTGTTATCATTATTATCACTAGTAGTAGTAATATTAGTAGCATCATTATCTTAATATCATCATTATCATTATCACCATCATCATTACCATTATCATCATCATTACAATTACCAACATAATTGCCATTATCCTCATTATCAAGGCAATTACTACCATCTTTAAAATTATTAGTCACGGTTAATGTCACTACCATAATTACTATCAGTAGCATTATTTTTTATATCAATATCATTATTATCATTGCTGTTCTCATCACCCTTCTTTTATTGGTATTGTCATTATCAACTTTATTATTATCATCATTATTATTTATATTATCATCGTTATCATTATTACTGTTATTTTTATTACTGTTATCATCATCATAATTACTATAATTTATATCATTATTATCAATATCATTATAATTTTTATCGTTACTATTATTATTGTAGTTATCAATATAGTCATAATACTAATATATTGTTATCACTACCATTATCACTATCATCATCATCATTATCATCATAACCTTCCTTATCATTAAACTAGA
>BOPN01000189.1:492475-497475 GCA_017312705.2 Penaeus japonicus
CCTCCTCCTCCTCCTCCTCTTCCTCCTCCTCCTCTTCCTCCTCCCTCTTGGTAACAAGATATCGGATCTTACCAATAAACAAGCCTATGACCCTACGCACACTCTTTCTAGGGGGGGGGGGGTAGGAGGAGGAAGGGAGTGAAAGTGGGAAGCGGGGAAGGAGGGGAGGGCGACAAATAACAAAGGGGAGAGGGGGAGGGAAGAGGCGAGGGGGTGAGGAGAGGGAGAGGGAGAGGGAGAGGAGGGAGAGGGAGAGGGAGAGGGAGAGGGAGAGGGAGAGGGAGAGGGAGAGGGAGAGAGGGAGAGAGGGAGGAGAGGGAGAGGGAGAGGGAGAGGGAGAGGGAGAGGGAGAGGAAGGGAGAGGGAGAGGGAGAGGGAGAGGGAGAGGAGAGGGAGAGGGAGAGGGAGAGGGAGAGGGAGAGGGAGAGGGAGAGGGAGGGGAGAGGGAGAGGGAGAGGGAGAGGGAGAGGGAGAGGGAGAGGGAGAGGGAGAAGGAGAGGGAGAGGGAGATGGAGTGGGAGTGGGAGAGGGAGAGGGAGAGGGAGAGGGAGAGGGAGAGGGAGAGGGAGAGAGGGAGGGAGAGGGAGAGGGAGGAGGGAGAGGGAGAGGGAGAGGGAGAGGGAGAGGGAGAGGGAGAGAGGAAGAGGGACCAAGGAGTGACCAGAGGGAAGAGTGAGAGGGGCCAAAGGGGTAAAGGAAAGGGGCCAAAGAGGGTAAGAGAGATGGACGAAAAACGAGTACTGAAGAAGAGGGTCCAAAAAGGGGAAAGAGGGAGAGGAGCCTAAGAGGAAGAAAGAGGGAGGCCAATGGGGTTGAGAAAGAGGAATCAATGGGGAAAAGGGAGGAAAACCAAAAGGAAGGGGGGAGGGGGGGAGAAGGCCCGGAATATGAAGATAGAAAGAAGAGTGAGTGAGGGAATGAGGGAGAGCGGCCAAAGAGGGAGGAAGGAAACAGAGGTAACGGGAGGAGGAGATGAGGGAGGGAGGGGGGGGGGCAAAGAAAGAGGCGTCAGTCTTTTATGGACCTGTTCAGCCTATCTGGAAGAGTCTTGGGTCTGGCCTTGTCTTCAAGAAAAAAAAAAAGAGTATATATAATAACAGTTATAAAAAAGAAGAGATATACTCCCAGGAGGAGTGTGTTATCTCGGGCCGCTGGTCAGTGAGCAGGAAGTAGGAGGGAGGAAGGAGGAGGGAGGAAGGAGGAGGGAGGGAGAGGGAGCGAGAAGGAAGGGAAGAGGGGGGGGGGGAGAGAAGAAGAGTGAGGGAGAATGGGAGCAGGGAAGGAGGAAGGAGTAAGGGAGGAGGAGGAGGAGGAGAAAGTCGGGGTGAGAAAGGAAGAGGAAGGAGGAAGGAAGTGGGAGAAAGGGAGGAAGAGGAAGGAGGAAGGAAGTGGGAGAGAGGGAAGAAGAATAAGGGAGGAGGGAGGAGAAGGAAGGGAAGTGAGAGGGAAGTAAGAGGGAGAAGATAGGGAGAAGGAAAGAAAGGAGAGGAAAGAAGGAAGACCAGAGAGGAAACTTTAGTGGAAGGAGGGTGCGTAATAAATGATATAACATGAATCTCTCTTTCTCTCTCCTTCTCCCACTCTGCTTCCTCTATCTTTATCTATTTCGCTATGTAAGCCCGAGTGTACATACCTATATGTCTATATCCATGTACATTTTCATCCTTGTACATATACATCCCCCCCCACCCACCCACACCCCCACACCCCCTATGCTCGTTCTCTTTAAGCATTTCAATTACCGACTCACGAAGGAACCGCCATGCATGACTCTGCATGTGCCAAAACCCAGGCGAATTCCTGGTCAAACCGCAACAAGGAAACACGAATAATTGCATGTTGCAAGAGAATGTCTTTTAGAGCCACGTGGAGTGTGATTGCAGTTCAAATTAACGTTTTTTTTTCTTTTCTTTTCTTTAACGACGGCGAGAATTTTTTTTTTCTTTTCTTTTCTTTAACGACGTCGAGAAAATTGGTTCTTCTTACAAGGAATGAATGATAGATTTATAGTTCATAAAAAGCTATGTGCTTGCGGGGCGTCAAAGGCAAGTAATGGAGAGTTTTATGAATAATGAAAAGGTGTGAAAGCTGGCGCGTTTGGGCCGTAGACTGTAATTGTATATGATTTTTGCATACCTTTTCCCGGAAATATGTATGCGTGTATATTGCTTTATGTGTGCACATGTGCGTGTGCGCACGTGTGTGTGTGTGTGTGTGTGTGTGTGTGTGTGTGTGTGTGTGTGTGTGTGTGTGTGTGTGTGTGTGTGTGTGTGTGTGTGTGTGTGTGTGTGTGTGTGTGTGTGTGTGTGTGTGTGTGTGTGTGTGTGTGTGTGTGTGTGTGTGTGTGTGTGTGTGTATGAGTGTGTGGTATGTCTCTAATATTCCGTTTCTATCCCATAAGTTCTCTCTCACACTTTATCAAATAGTGAAACCTATAAACTATCTTTTTCCTTCTCTTCCTTCCCTTCTCCCTCTCGATTTATACATCCCTCTCTCTTCTCCTTACTGTTTACCGACCTTATCTGACCTTGTCTGTTACCCTCCTCGCCGAGGCCGTGAATTTATGGCAAAAGTTTGCTCGTATGAAAAATATTGGGATTTTTCGCAATGCAAATATTGGATCTCCTACAATACGTGCCTGTTTAAATTGGATGTGATATTTCTGTAGCTTCTCCTGACTGCGGGGATTCTCGGTATTTTTTTTTCTTTTTTCTTTTTTCTTCGTCTTCGTCTTGGCTCGTGTCTTTGATCATCAGTTTGTTTCTGTTTATTTTCTTTACTCTCTCTTTCTTTCTTTCTTTCTTTTGGATTTTTCTCTTCGTGTTTGTTTTTTTGATTCATTTGTTGTTGAATAATTTGCGGAGTATTTCTTAGTGTGTGCGTGAGTGTGTTTGTTTATTGTATGTTTTTTTGCGTGAGTGTTTTTTTTGTGTGTGTATTTTGTGTATTGTGTGCATGAGTGTGTATGTGTATTCATGTGGGTGTACATGTGCATTTTTGTACGTATGTGTGGGTACTTGTAAACGTGGGTATGTGCGTGTGCAAATGATATTCATAAATAAAAGTATGTAAGTGAGCCTAAATCCTTTTATTAGGAGGATAGCAATTTCAAGGGTGATAGATAATGGTAATGGTTACAGAAACAACATTGACTTTAACAGTAATGATAATAGTAAAGTGATTATAATCGTCCTCCTCCCTCTCTTCCCCCTCCTCCTCTTCCTCCTTTTCCTTCTCTCACCTTTTCTCTCTCTCTCTCTCTCTCTCTCTCTCTCTCTCTCTCTCTCTCTCTCTCTCTCTCTCTCTCTCTCTCTCTCTCTCTCTCTCTCTCTCTCTCTCTCTCTCTCTCTCTTTCTTTCTCTCTCTCTCTCTCTCTCTCTCTCTCTCTCTCTCTCTCTCTCTCTCTCTCTCTCTCTCTCTCTCTCTCTCTCTCTCTCTCTTTCTCTCCCTCTTTCTCTCTCTCTCTCTCTCTCTCTCTCTCTCTCTCTCTCTCTCTCTCTCTCTCTCTCTCTCTCTCTCTCTCTCTCTCTCTCTCTCTCTCTCTCTCTCTCTCTCTCTCTCTCTCTCTCTCCCTCTCTCCCTCTCTCTCTCTCTCTCTATTTCTATCCTCCCCTTCCTCCTCCTCCTCCTCCTTTCCTTCTTCCTCCTTCTCCTTCTCCTTCTAAGCGTCCCTCCCGTTCTCCTCCTCTCCCACCACCTCCTCCTCCTCCTCATCATCATCATCATCACCATTATCCTCACCACCATCTCCAATCCTCATCACCATCATTATTATCATCATTAGGATCCTGCATATGATGATACCTACAAAGGAAACGTAACTTAAAGAGAAAATAATCATAGGAAACGCTCACACTTCCTTTTTCTCCAGGAAAGTAAACAAACTGATGTTTGTTTATGTGTAATTATCTTTGTCTAAACATCCGCAGAGTGTGAAACGAAACATTCAGTTAAGTGTGTATTCTGACCATCATTCTTTTTTGTTTTTCTCTCTATCGTTTCTTTTTTTTATTATTTCCCTTTATATCTTTTATTTTCCTTTATTTCTTTTCTTCGCTGTCTATTTTATCTTATTTTACTTATTTTCTTCATTGTCTATTTTCTTTTCCTTCCTTTTTTTCTCATTTCTTTATATCTCTCTCCGCTTTTTTTCCTACGTCTTTTCTCCTTTACTTATTTTCTCTATTTCTCCCTCTTCTCTCAGCCACGGCGTTTAACAATAAACCCGCCTGGCTCGGTTTCCCTTGTGTTTATTCTCACAGCAGGTGGCAGATGTTGCTCTAATTAACGAACTCACTAATAGCGTGAAACAACACCTCTCGTGGAAGGGGCGGGAGTAAGAAAGTAAAAGAGAAAGAATGATTGAATAATCTAAGTCAAAATAAGAAGTGTGATAATACATAGAGGGATGTATTATAATGAATCTGATATTACTTACACACACACACACACACACACACACACACACACACACACACACACACATATATATATATATATATATATATATATATATATATATATATATATATATATATATACATATATATATATATATATATATATATATATATATATATATATATATATATATACATATATATATATATATATATATATATATATATATATATATACATATATATATATGTATATGATCATACCACTTCTGCTACTGCTGGTGTTGATGACGATGATTATTATAACACGGATAATAATGAAAGTTGTATCAAAAATCAAAAATATGATAAAAAGAAATAACAACGCTAATAGTGATACTAAAGATGATAACATTGAACAACAATAACAATCGATGAAATCACAGTGTTAGAAACCTTCCTCATCCCCCCCCCCCCCCCCCCCCCCCCCCCCCACCCCCCACGTCCCAGACACGCGCGTGATAAGCTGTGTCATGACTGAATAAGTATCAAGTTTCTTCTGCGGTCGAACACGCACCACGCTCTCCTTGTATCTCCTTCTTCTTCTTCGTTTTCTTCTTC
>BOPN01000189.1:504975-511725 GCA_017312705.2 Penaeus japonicus
AAAAAATATATAAAAATGAAAGGGCGAAGAGTAAACATAAATGGTAAGACACAATCTAGAAAAAGTAGATTAATACATTTCATAGAAAATTTTCAAAGAAAAAGTAATATTTGGTCTGGTAATTGTTAATTTTGTCGTCTTATCTAAATTTTAAAATTCTAATTCTTATTTGCAATTCTATTCAGAATTTGCCATTTCATACAGATTTTCCCATATTTGAAAGAAAGCGCAATGAAATTTAACGTTATTCAAAGTTATTCTAAAACTTGATTGAAATTTAGAAATTGCAATGTTACTTAGAGAGTGTAATATCACTTAACTTATATCATAACACTACTTAGAGACACTACTTATCAATAAAAAAAAAACATAACTAATTCGCATATGTACATAAGGACTTGTGGAAAACATATGTATCTCTTTTTCCAATTTTGTTTTTCTTTCATCCATCTTTCATCTCTCCTTTTCTCTCCATTTCCTTCTTTCTATTATTTGTGATTTACTAAAAGCAGTCCTGTTATGTTTTGTTTTTTCTTACATTATTAAAAAAAAAAAAAAAATCATAAATTGGAACATTACGAACAAAGCGGTGATTGAAATAGGGGCCAATAAACAAGGACTGGAGAGAGAGGAGAGAAAGAGATAAACACGGACAAACAATCATAAATCAACTATTATTTCCTTCGTGTTTTGGTCTTAATTGGTTGGATTATTAAATCAATTATCCGACCTACGTTTTATATATGTATTTTTTTCTTTTCTTTTTAAGGGAGGGAAGGGTGAGGAGAGAGAGAGAAAGAGAGAGAGAGAGAGAGAGAGAGAGAGAGAGAGAGAGAGAGAGAGAGAGAGAGAGAGAGAGAGAGAGAGAGAGAGAGAGGGAGAGAGAGAGAGATAGAGAAAGATAGAAGAGGAGAGAGAGAGAGAGAAACACATATATATATATATATATATATATATATATATATATATATATATATATATATATATATATATATAAAGAGAGAGAGAGAGAGAGAGAGAGAGAGAGAGAGAGAGAATGAGAGAGAGAAAGAGAGAGGGAGAGCAATAAAAGTAAAAAGAAAGGGAAAGAAATCCATGAAATACATGTTCCAAAGAAAACAAGAAAATGAAATAAAACAAAAGGAAAAAAATAAAAGAATTAAAGGTTCGCAGTTCAATAATACTCGCAGAGTCCGGACGTGCCCCCATGGGGGAAGAGCAACCCCTCCCCCCTCCCCTCCCCATCTCATCCTTCCCCCACTCCCATTCCTACCTCCGTCCCTACCGCCCCTCCCCTCCCCCCCTTTACTGATCCATACCCCTAACCCTTGACCCACCCCCATCTCTCATCTCAATCCGCCCCTCCCCTTACCCCCCTCCCCCTAGACGCAGCCCATAACCCCACTCTCACCCATTCCCCCCATCCCCCCACCCCACCTACATACGACCCATAACCCAAGTCACCCCTATTCCACCCCCCTCCCCCATCACCCCCCCACCCCAACCCCCAAGACGTGACCCACAACCCTAATCTCCCCCCCCCCCCCACACACACACCCTTTCGCAGTCTCACCCCATCCCCCTCCATGCCCCCCCCCCCTCCCTCAGACCCGAGCCATAACCCCACCTAAATTAATTTGTCTCCCCGCGGCCCGTCCTTTCGCTTCCAATAGCCAGTCCTCACAACCCGTGTTCATCCTGATTACGAGGACCTCCGCTATCTTGGCGTTTGCCTGGCTATTCGCTTATCTCTCGCTACCTCACTCCTCCCCCTCCTCCTCCTTCCCCTGGAAGTTCAGCCCTCATTCCTCCACACTGTCCTCCCACTCGTCACTTGCAGTCTATCTCTCGCTATCTCCGGATGCGTCGTCACTGCGATGGAATCAGATTTCACGAAAGAAATTACTCTTCGCCTCCTGTCAACTTTAGTGCTTGGATGATACGAATTCTTTCTACATCTCTCTGAAAGGTAACTACATGTATATTTCTTGTACACTTATTGTTCTGCCCCCCCTTATTTTCATTTTCATTTTGATTGTTTTCATTAACTGGTTGATATTACTCTGTGTGATCAATGAATTTATCGTACAAGTAATTGTCTCTGCCCCTTTATCTTCAATTTTGTTAATGTGTCTACGCTATTTTATATCAATTTTACAATTTTATATCAATTTCTCTCTCGATTTTTTTTCTGTTTTGTTGTGTGGCTGAGAATGTGGAAGTATGGATGTATGCATGCATGCATGTATGTATGTATTGTTATTTTCATAGGTGTTCTTATGTCTGTTGTTGGTCCAAGTGTCTACGTTTGTCTCTGTAACTCTCGCTTTGTACACGCGTATGTGGATGCAGAAGCGGATGTGGATGCTTGCCTGTGGTTTGGTGGGTGATTGAATTTATGAATATATGTATTGTAGAGTTCATTGGTGTGTCGTGTTTATTCATATATATGTATGTATGTATATATATATTATATATATATATATATACATATATATAAACAATCTTTCACCCCCTCTTTAAAATCTCTCACGAGCAAGAATATTCCCTCCATTCTTTTAATTCACGCTGCGTCTTAGCCGAAGTCTCGTGACGCAACGGAAGGGGAACAAATAAACAAGTAAACAAACATACAAGAGGAAGATCACGTTGCGAAACCTCGTTACGTGAAACGTCTAGGCTTCATTTTTTCAAGGAGATGAGCAAGAAGTAGGAGGAGGAGGAGAAAGAGGAGGAGGAGGTGGAGAAGGAAGAGGAGGAGGAGGAGGAGGAGGAGGAGAAAGAGGAGGAGTAGAAGGAGGAGGAGGAGGAGGTGGAGGAGGAGAAAGAGGAGGAGGAAGAGGAGGAGGAAGAGGAAGAAGAGGAAGAGGAAAAGGAGGATGAGGATGAGGAGAAGGAGGAGGAGGAGGAGGGGGAGGAGGAGGGGGAGGAGGAGAAAGAGGAGGAGAAGAAGGAGGAGGAGGAGACGGAGGAGGAGGAGGAGGAGTAGGAGAAGGAAGAAGAGGAGGGAGGAGGAGGAGGAAAAAAGCAGGATAATTATCTTCTTGGTTTGCACTTTCCTTGTTGTTTGTTTGCTTTAGTACTTTTTCTTTATTTTGTTTGTTTTCTTATGATTTTTTTCTTCAAATATACTCTCGTTGACATTATTATTTGTTAGCCACCTATTCTTTTTTTTATTGATCTTACTCCTTTCACTTTTATGATCATCTTTGTTGTTTCTGCTGCATTACCATCATTATCGTTATTCTTGCTTATTATCATAATTTTTCTTATTGTCGTTATCATTGTTATTATTGTTCTTCTGCTTACCATGTAAATTATCATATTATTATTACCATCCTAATTGTCATCATTAACATTATTCTCATTATAATTTTCATTCTCTCTCTCTCTCTCTTTCTCTCCCTCTCTCTCTTTCTCTCTCTCTCTCTCTCTCTCTCTCTCTCTCTCTCTCTCTCTCTCTCTCTCTCTCTCTCTCTCTCTCTCTCTCTCTCTCTCTCTCTCTCTCTCTCTTTCTCTCTCTCCAACCTTCCCTACCTTCCTCCCATTCCCTCTCCCTCCCTCCCCTCCTCTGTCTCTCTCATTTTAATTTTCATTCTCTCTCTTTCTTTCTCTCTCCCTCTCTCTCTCCCTCTCTCCCTCTTCCCTCTCTACCTCCTTCCTTAACTTTCCCCCCTCCCCTCTCCCTCCACTCTTCCCTTCCTCCTTCTCTCTCTCTCTCTCTCTCTCTCTCTCTCTCTCTCTCTCTCTCTCTCTCTCTCTTTCTCTCTCTCCAACCTTCCCTACCTTCCTCCCATTCCCTCTCCCTCCCTCCCCTCCTCTGTCTCTCTCATTTTAATTTTCATTCTCTCTCTTTCTTTCTCTCTCCCTCTCTCTCTCCCTCTCTCCCTCTTCCCTCTCTACCTCCTTCCTTAACTTTCCCCCCTCCCCTCTCCCTCCCCTCTTCCCTTCCTCCTTCTCTCTCTCTCTCTCTCTCTCTCTCTCTCTCTCTCTCTCTCTCTCTCTCTCTCTCTCTCTCTCTCTCTCTCTCTCTCTCTCTCTCTCTCTCTCTCTCTCTCTCTCTCTCTCTCTCCTCCCCCTCTCCCCTTCTCTCTCTACCTTATCCCCTCCCTCCTCCTCCTCCTCCTCCTCCACCCTATCCTCCTCAAAAAAGAAAAAAAAAAGAAAAAAAAAGAAAAAAAAAACTTCCACTCCTTACCACACATGAGACATCTCCTTTAGTAACAATAAGTCCAAACCAACTGACATTTTAAGACCAAGAATACTGTTGGCTTTACTTATTCTCTCTCTCTCTCTCTCTTTCTCTCTCTATCTCCTTCCCCTCACTCTATTCCTCGTGTCTAAAGTCCTCTTTTCCCCTCTCTTCCATCTCTCCGCTTTATCGTTTCATTGCTTCCCCCTCCTTTGGCCCGCTATTTGTTCTCGTATCTTCCCCTTTCTCTTTCGCCTGTTTTCCCCTCTCCCTCTCGTAATGGCCTCTTTCCCTCCCTCTTTCCTCCCTCTTCCTACAATCTAATTAGTTCCTTTATCATCCCATTCCCCTCTTTTTTCCTCTCTCTCTCTTTCGCTTATCTTTTTATTCCCTTTTGGATGTCCTTTATTGTTGCCTTTCGCTCCCTCCTCCTTCCCCGTGTCTTTTTTCTTCCCTTCTTCCTTGATCTTCCTCCTTTCGACTTGCTTTTGTGTCCTCTGTGTCCTCTTCTCCTCTTCCTCTTGATTCTTTCTTCTCTCACTCTTTCTTTCTTTCTCTCTCTCTCTCTTTCTTTCCTCTCTTTCTTGCTCCCCCCTCTCTCTCTCTCTCTATCTATCTATCTATCTATCTATCTCTATCTCTATTTCTTTCTGTTCTTTCTCTCTTTCTTTGTTTCCTCTCTTTCTTTCTCCTTCTCCCTCTTTCGGAAGAGAGATATGCAAAAAAAGTTTTATTATTCTCCCCTTAGCATGAAAGTAGTCAGTAAAAATGAAAAAAAATACAAAAACATACACGGCCTTCGCTTAATTAAATACACACGTGTACATCTTACATGTGAACGCTTGTGTACATATATATTTTACAAGGAGAATGTAATAATATATAAACTAACACTAGCTAACGCTAACTAATGTTGTGGTTAACATTCTCTTATCACTCAACTGTTTTCTCTTGTTAGCTATGAACCTAAAATACGTAAATCAGTCAGTCAAATGAATCTAAATAACTCAAACTAATATATCTAAATATCTTTACCAAGAAAACAAAAGTTATTAATATTTTGTACGAATAAGTAATTCTCAGCTTTAAAGAGTTTGAGTTTCCAAAATGTTTCGACTCTCTTGTAGCGTAAACTTTTAAATATTCAGCATCAAATATGCGTGGGTAAGATTCAGGTACATGATTAATGAATTTCTTTGTCATTTTTTACTTTTCTTTATTAGCCTTTTTTTGTTATCATTGTCATTCTCTGTTCCCTCTCTTTGTCATTGTTGCTTCACTAGGTTTCTTTGTTATCATTATCATTCGTTGTTTTTCTCAAGATGCATGACCATTGATAGTATCCACACATCCTTACTGGCCTTTCTTAAGTAGCATCTTAAGGTCATTTCCAAGCATTTCACGCCTTCTGCCACGATGTCTAAATAACATCATAATTCGAACTTTAAGAATTCTCACCTTCCTCCAAACTTTCTTAAATAACATCCTAATATCAATTCCAAGAATTCCCACCTCCTTGAGAGCTTTCTTAAATAACTTCTTAATTTCATCTTACTCTCTTTTTTTCCCCTTTTTTTCTCAAGGCTTCTCCGGAGCACAAGACCTCATGAATTGAATGAATGTTTCAAAGGAATTTAAATCTTTCTCGGATTTCTATTTTCATAAAAGCGTTTTTTTGTTGTTGTTTTTTTCTATTTTTAAGTAAGTGTTATCTTTTCAAACTATATAGAAGTGCCTAAAAATAATACCATGTTTGGAGTATCTTTTCCCATCTTTCTTTTATTTACTAATATTTTCTTCTTTCTTTTTTCATCCTACTATCCATTTTTTTCTATCGTTCTACCTTCCTCTCCTTCTCTATCTTCGTCTTCCTCTCTTCCTTTTTTCTCTTCTTTTCTTTTCTGAACCCGAGAATCGTTTCAGGAATATTACCCTTGTTATTATTATCACGAAGATAGGGTTGGTACTAAAATCCAAAACCGAAAAATCAGAAAATTGTATAAATGAACCCATGCCTTTTTTTTTTTTTTTTTTTTTTTTTTTTTTTTACGAATCAAGAAAATCATACGTGTGATTTTTTTTTATAGACATTTCTGCTCTTTTTTTTGTTTGTTTCTTTATTTCTCTTCAATATATATATATTTTAAATTATCTTATTACTATCATCATTATTTCCATATTTTGTGTCATTATGAGAGCAGGATAATCGTTCGCTCCCAGTAAATAGAAATATAGGCCAGGAAGAGAAGAGATAAAATACAATAAACTTCTATGATTTTTTTTTCTTTTTTTTGTCCTTGTCAGTTTATTTATTTAACTTTATTCTTTTCCTCCCCTCCCTCTATTTTTCATTCTTTTTCTTTCTCTCTTTCTCTCTTAGTCTCTCTTTCTCTCTCTCTCTCTCTCTCTCTCTCTCTCTCTCTCTCTCTCTCTCTCTTTCTCTCTCACTCTCTCTCTCTCTCTCTCTCTGTCTCTCTCTCATTCTACCCTTTTTTACTTATCTATTTTCCTTCTTTTATCCTTTCCACCACAGGCTATTTGTATAATTTTGTAAAAAA
>BOPN01000189.1:512380-552380 GCA_017312705.2 Penaeus japonicus
TGTGTAGATATGTATACAAGGTTATCTTTATATTTTTTTCTTATCTTAGCGAGTAAAAAGCCCCTGTTGATGCATGTATTGTCTGTCCTCTTCTGCCCCCCCCCCCCCTCCTTCATTCTCTCCCTCCGTCCCTCCCTTTTGTCCTCCCCGCCTGTTTCCCTTCCCTTCTTCCTCCCCCTCTCCTTCAATCCCTCCCTCCCTCCTTCCTTCTCCCTCCCTCCCTCCTTCCCTCCCTCCCTCCCTCCCTCCCTCCCTCCCTCCCTCCCTCCCTCCCTCCTTCTCCCCTCCTCCTCCTATTCTCCTTCCCTCCCGCCCTTCCCTTCCCTTCCCTTCCCTCCCCACACCCCTTAAGATTCAGACCTTCCTGGTGTTGTTTACATACCCTCTCCCTCTACCCTGCACCCGTCCCTCTACCCTCCATCCAACTTCCGTTCCCTCCCTCCCCCCCCCCTCCACCATCCCCCACACCCCTCCCCACCCCAAGCACCTGTACGACACCCCATTGTCTGGTCGTAGCGGGTGGTCCGGTCCCTTCCCTTCCCTTCCCCTGGCGACAATGAACGATGTTTACCCTGAGATACCCAAAGATTTACGGTGACATTTTTTCATCTTCCTTTTTTTTCGAGAAGAGTGAAAAAGGGATGATATTAAAAGGGGAGAAGGGGTGAGGAGAGGGAAAAGAGAGGGGGACGAAATATCACTTTGGAAGGTCGTGGGAGGTAGGGAAAGGGGAGGGATATGAACAATATTTTTTTTTATACGTCTATGTTCGTATTTTCGACTTTTCCGAAAACAGGAACACATCTAGGAAGATGTAGTAGACCCTTAAAAGCCATTACGCTGAAGCAGACAAATGCATACCTTCGTAAAGTGTGGCATAGATTCTGCAACTCATTGTCTTGCAATTTTATCAGAGTTCCGAGGCATAAACGAACGATTTTCAACCTTATTAATCACGCGGCGCATTGAACAGGCACCAAACACGTCAAGACACGTTTAGTTCGTGGAAAACAAACCTTAAAGTTGTATTTAAATGTCAATAACTAATATTTTAATCATGATGATCAGTACCATGATGAAAATATTTAATGCTGCATCATGCATGACAAACCACAACACAAACAAATACAGAGACAATAAGATATAAACGTCACCAGAAAAAATGTAGGAAGTTGGGTCACCTTTTTAACCGTTATTGTTCGCTTTTCTTTCTTTTTCTTTTTCTTTTTTTTTCTTTTTTTGGTTTCCTTTTCTCTCGTATCTTTTCAGCCATCCCCTAAATTCTGGCTGCACTCCTTCGGGCCTTTCGCGGTACATTGGCTGGAAACCTCCTGCATAGACGTTGCCCAGTGACTCTTATCCTTACAAGAAAAGTATTTTTCTTTTTCTTGTGTATTAGAATAAGGTGATGTCGAATATGGTGATTATAAAGAAATTATATTGACAGTCATGGCGGTTATTGAAACTAGCATCATCTTCTTGCTCCATCTACCTAAATCGTGTCGGGATTAATGAGTTCGATATGTTCACATGCGTGTAGTGTAATGGTGATTCTGCTCCATAGACTTTTTCAGGTTTATCTCGTTTCTCTCTTCATCGTCCTACTCTTACTCATATTCTAACTCCTCCTCCTTCTACTACTACTCCTACTCCTCTTACTACTATACTACTACTACTATTCCTCTCCCTCATCCCCATTATCCCCATTCTCTTCCGGAGTGAGGAAGACGCCGTCTACATCACTCATACGACCAAGCAATCTGCCTGAGCCTCATTACCCATGCATTTCGCTGTGCCTTCGCATTCACAATGGGAGGAATGTCGAGTGCGCTGGGAAACAGAGGAAGGAGGGGTGGGGGTGGAGGGGGGTGGAGTGAGGTGGGGAGATGATGGGAAGAGAAAAGCATGGGGTAGGGAGAGGGAGAGGGGGAGAGGGAGAGGGAGAGGGAGAGGGAGAGGGAGAGGGAGAGGGAGAGGGAGAGGGAGAGAGAGAATAGGAAAGAGGGTGAGAGAGAGAATGGGAGAGAAGGAGAATGGGAGAAAGGGAGAGAGAAAATGTGGGAGAAAGGGAGAGAGAATGAGAGAGGGAGAGGGGATATAGAGAGAGGAAGAGGAAATTGCGAAAGGGATAGGGAATAAGGAGAGAAAGAATAGGAGAGAGAAAGAAGGGTTTGGACGAGGCGGAGGAGGGGGGAGGAGGGAGGGGCAAACAGATCTCAATGGTTTATAACATACAACTGGAACAATAGAGGGAGTTGAACAATAGCACTTCAGGCGGGTGATTTCTCGGTGTTTAGGGAGAAGAAGGGAAGAAAAGAGAGAAGGAGGAGAAGAAGGAAATGGAGTGAGAAGAGAAGAAAGAAAGGAATAGAAAAGAGAAGAAGAAAAGGTAGAGGGGAGAGAAGGGAAGGGAGAGAGAGAAGGGGGAGAAGGAAAGGGGGAAAAAGAAGAAAGCGGAGGAGGAGGGGCAGGAGAAGAAGAGGGAGAATGAGGAGAAGAAAGAGGAGGAAGAGCAGGAGCATCAGCAGGAGAGAGAGCAGCAGAAAGGAAGAAAAGTTATAGCCATGATGGGGAACGAACGCGCGGGAGAGGATGGTAAACAAATATATCAAGAGAAGGCTCGCTAGGGTTGTCGGGAGAGAGAGAGAGAGAGAGAGAGAGAGAGAGAGAGAGAGAGAGAGAGAGAGAGAGTAAAAGAAAGAAAGAGAGAGAGAGAGAGGAAAATAATTAAGGAAGGAGGGCGAATGGCTGGGCGAATGGGCCCTCAAAGTTCTTCTTGCTGGCGCCTTCCATCTCCATTAATTTATTGTGTCTGTCTGTCTCTTTCTCTTAGTATTTTGTAACTATTCTCATTTTGCTAATTTCCACATTCGGGAGAAGGAAACGGAGAGATATAGAAAGGGCGAAAGAAAGAGAAAGAGATAAAGGGAAAAGAGAGAGAGAGAAAGAAAAGAGAAGACACACTCACACATCATTCGCCGAGAAAGAAATCCTAGTCTTAGATGTACACATGTACGTGCATGTACGTATTTCAAGTATCTGTATCTGTGTGGTAGGGGGAGGGGGGGAGGCGAAATGCGAGAGGCGAGAGGGGGAAGGGGCGAGGGGGGGAGGCGAGAGGGGGGAAGGGGCGAGGGGGGAGGCTAGAGGGGGGATGGGGGGGGGGGGAGTAGTGTAATGGAAGGTTTTTGTTCAAGATGCAATGGAAGGCGATGTATTCAAGGGGAAGAAAGTGTCCAGATAACGTGTGCCTGGAAGGGATGGAGAGGAAGAAGCGTAGGAAAGGATAAAGAAAGGATAGGAATAGAAAGGATTAGATTTTGCGAAGCGAGAAAGGGATTTTAAATTGATTAATTTTTTTTTCTTTCTTTTTTTTTTTCTTTTTTTTTCTTTTTTTTTTTTTTTTTTTATTTGAGGGGGGGTGGAAGCATGAACAACCATTTTCAAAAGGGACGGAAACCGAGAGAGAGGGAGAGTATCCAAAGAGTGTAAAAAGAAGATAGGCAAGGGAGTCAGGGTGTCAAATTCGTGAAAAAAGGGTGAGGAAAGGAGAGTCGAGGGGAGAGGAAAAGGGGAATCGAAGTTGCGAGAGTTAGAATCGGGGAAGTTTTAACGACGGAGACCGCAGTAGTGTGACAGAGAGAGAGAAAGAGAGAGAGAGAGAGAAAGAAAGAGAGAGAGAGAGAGAGAGAGAGAGAGAGAGAGAGAGAGAGAGAGAGAGAGAGAGAGAGAGAAAGAAACTTTGACTAGAGAGAGAGAGAGAGAGAGAAAGAGAGTGAGAGAGAGAGAGAGAGAAAGAAAGAATGAGAAAGAGATGGAGACAGGGAGAAGTCAAGAAAAAAAAGAGACACAGAGAGAGAATGAAAGAAAGAAAGAGAGTATGCGTGTGACTATATGTCGATGTATCTATCCGTCACACAGGGCTATCGCGCCACCAAATCAACTTAGTTTTTGGCGATTCTCAAAGTAACGTAACTTCGATCGCCAATGAAAAGCGAATGAAAAGTGTCACTTTCCCGCGAACTCTGATCGATTACGACTTAGTGACTGGAAGAAAGAAGAGCAATTGTTTTTGGATATATAATTAGCTTTCTAAAAGGAAGAGCCGGATTGAAAATTAGGTTGGGATAGAGAGATAGGGAGAGTAACCACGTACATATTTGGGATCTTATTGCATAAAGAATGGAGCATATTATTTTTTTTTTAATCCATTACTTAGAAAGGAGTTCATCTTTACTATCGCTGGTCTCGGAAGCCATTAATTAAGTTCTATTAGAACTAGATAAAAGAAAAAGGAAAATATATTAATGAAAGATATGAAATTCATTTCGAAAGTGAAAGAGTTGGCTTGAATGTGTGGCGGGGGGGGGGGGATGTAAAGGGGAAGGGGGGATCTGATTGAACCGGGAACCAGGTTATATGACCCAGAAATGGGTGATGTTCCACGGAGCAGGGAGTCTCTCTCTCTCTCTCTCTCTCTCTCTCTCTCTCTCTCTCTCTCTCTCTCTCTCTCTCTCTCTATATATATATATATATATATATATATATATATATATATATATATATATATATATATATATATATATATATATATATATATATATATATATATATATATATATATATATATATATATATATATATATATATATATATATATATTTCTCTCGCTCATTTTCTCTTTATATATCTCTCTGTCTATCTATCTTTATTTATATATCTCTAGCTATCTATTCATATCAACTTCTGTATATTATTATCTCAGTCTCATTCTCTTCATATGTATATTATATATATATATATATATATATATATATATATATATATATATATATATATATATATATATATATATATATATATATATGTGTACGTGTGTGTGTGTGTGTGTGTGTGTGTGTGTGTGTGTGTGTGTGTACATATATATATATATATATATATATATATATATATATATATATATATATATATATATATATTTTTTTTTTTTTTTTTTTTTTTATCTATTCATTCATATATATATATATATATATATATATATATATATATATATATATATATATATATATATACATATATATTTATATGTATATATAAATATATATATATATATATATATATATATATATATATATATATATATACATATATATATATATATATATATATATATATATATATATATATATATATACATATATAGTTATATATAGTTATATATAGCTATGCTCTACCACTACTTAGCAATACCTATGACTCATACTTTTAACTAGGGTAAATTACAGTGCAAACGATACATTATACAAGGGTAATGGGGATTATGATAATAAATGAGCCAAATAGACTAATTTTCAGCTGTCTTCATCCTGCAAAAGAAGGAAGAGAAAGAGAGAGAGATATTGTGAAAGATTTACATATGTATTTGTATATATATGTATGTGTATATATATATATATATATATATATATATATATATATATATATATATATATATATATATATATATATATATATATATATATATATATATATATATATACACATGTATGTATGTAGACAGTTGAGCGAAGAGAGAGGCAAAAAAGAGAGAAACGTGAAAGTAGGAACAAGTCAAGAAGAGGATGAGAAAATCAGTAAAACGAGAGAAGAGAAGAGAGTGGGAGGGAGAGCGAGAGAGCGAGAGAGAGAGAGAGAGGGAGGGAGGGAGGGAGGGAGGGAGGGAGAGAGGGGAAGAGGGAGAGAGCCGGGAGCCAGCGCAGGTCGATACCAACTGACCTAGATGGGAAGGTTGCCGGGCGGGGCGGGGCAGTGAGGGAGGGAGAGAGGGAGGAAGGAAGGGAGGAAGGGAGGGGGATTTGGGGGGAGGGGAGGTTAGGAGAGGGGTGTGTTAAGGCTCGCCCATTGAAG
The DNA here is from genome assembly GCA_017312705.2 of Penaeus japonicus. Lineage (NCBI taxonomy): Eukaryota > Metazoa > Arthropoda > Malacostraca > Decapoda > Penaeidae > Penaeus > Penaeus japonicus. The sequence goes on from BOPN01000189.1 coordinate 518,288, forward strand.
GTCTTTATCGTCCCCCATAACCCCTACCCATCCCCCCTTCCCCCTTCCCCCCAACTTAAAAAATAGACTCTCCACTAACGATCGAGAGGTATGTTCACGATGCTCCACTTTGACCTAGGTTGACCTCCAAGTAAGAGGGGACGAAGGGGAAAAGGTCGGGAGATAAGGCTGCGCTTGTAGCGAGGGAGTAAGATCGAGAGAAAGAGAGGGAGGGAGGAGGGAAAGCCGGAGAGGGAGAGAAGAAGAGGGTGAGGCGCAGGAGTGTGGAAGGGGGGGACGAGGGAGGAGAGGGAGAGAAAGGGGGGGGGGGGGTAGGGAAGTGAGAGAGGGAGAGGAAGAAAAGGAGCGGCAGGAGGTAGAGAGGAAGGGCGAGAGGGAAGGAGAGAGTGGAAAGAGAGAGAAATGAAAGGAGTGAAGCGAAAGAAGGAGCTGGAAAGAGAGAGGGAGATGGAGAGGAATCAGAAGAGAGAGAGAGAGAGAGGGAGGAAAAGAGAGATAGAGAGAGAGGGAGGGAGAGACAGAGAGAGGAAGGAGGAAAAAGATGGAAAGAGAGCGAGAGAGAGAAAGAGAGGAAAAGTGCGATGGAAGAAGTTCAGAGGGGGAGTGAGGGGGTGTGTCGGAGGATGTCAGCCGGCGGGCGGGGGTCGTGTCACCCTCCACCGGGTTTATGGCACTCCCCCCCCCCCCCTTCCTCTTCCCCCACCCCCTCCTTCACGTAGGCCGCTCCCGTTGGTTTATAGTGGTGACTATGGTGATGACAGCACAATTCTGTAATGAAGTGGTGGTGACAGTGCCATTCTGTGGGAGGCCAGTCGGTGATGACAGCGTGGCACTGCCGTGGGATTGGGTTACTGTAGACTCGCCGAAGTGCTGTTTGTGCGATGGAGACGCATTAGTAACATCCTGGTGATATATGTATAAAGAATGATAGTCCACCATTAGCAGTTGTGGTTTTTACGTATGTTTTTGCTGTTGTTGTTGTAGTTGTAGTAGATCGCTGTTGGTGAACGTCAGGATGATATTTGTTTTGAAAGGTATAATGGCAGTCGAGATAGTGTGATATAAATACAAATAGGCTACAAAATGCTAATCTCGAGGGTTTACCTTTAGCCAGGAGGATGTGGAGATTACAGGATCAAAAAGGCAAAAGATATTGTTTAAACATCCGCACCTGGATGATAAGAGTTATATTTTTTGTTGTTTATCCATTTAACTCTTTCAGCTGTAAGACTCAGATTACTATGGTTTACTTGGTTTGTATTTGTCAATGTTAAGCTGGATCTGAATATGACGGGTATTAGGCTATGCTTGTTGTGATGACATTATGAAAAACTGATTCTGATTTTAAATAATTGGGATGTTTGCTCTCTCTCTATCTCTCTATCTATCTCTATCTATCACTCTTTCTTTCTGGAATGCATGTACCAGGCATGGATAATCTGTTTGCACATTTCAGTTGCAATATCAAAATTTCCCTTTTTTTAACAGTCTTACATATCACAAAAGATATAACAGATCCAAATGTGCATATATGTGTGTGTGTGAGAGAAAGAAAGAGAGAAAGAGAAACGAGAGAAAGAGTTAGAAAGGAGAGGAGAGCTGTGTAACAATCTGAAAAACTCGTATATTAATGCTTCAAGTGCCACTTAGCTACTCTGTCTAAAAGTAATTGAGTTATACGAAATGAAACTTCATATTTTGTCATGGGGATAAATGTCAAGTCCTTGGGTCACTGGCCACTGGCAAAGTTACAAGATTTAGTTAGCGAAACGTTTGACGAAAATCAAATTTGGCTGCGACTATTAAGTTACTTCTTACCCTTGAGGCCTGGAGTGGGTTAGTGGCCGTGTAGTTCATATTTTGTTCTTCTTAGTTGATAAATGTTTACCTGCAGAACGTCTTACATCTCTCTCTCTCTATCTCTCTCTCTTTCTCTTTCTCTTTCTCTTTCTCTCTCTCTCTCTCTCTCTCCCTCTCTCTCTCTCTCTCTCTCTCTCTCTCTCTCTCTCTCTCTCTCTCTCTCTCTCTCTCTCTCTCTCTCTCTCTCTCTCTCTCTCTCTCTCTCTCTCTCTCTCTCTCTCTATCTCTCTCTATCTCTCTCTATCTCTCTCTCTCTCTCTCTCAAACAGGACTATAATTATAATCACACAGAAAATAATTAGGTACTTATGAATTTGGAAAATAAACGATACATGAGTTTAAGTGACCGACTAACTGGACCACCACGCTACGACGTGCGTGACAGAGTATCGAAAATTGGATCCCCCATCTCCCCCGGGCCCATATTCAATTCCATAGATATGGATATTAGATAAGTCAATCATACTGGATGTGTGATAACCATACTATACGACTCACGATCACTCACTCATTCATTCATTCACTGCCACACACACACACACACACACACACACACACACACACACACACACACACACACACACACACACACACACACACACACACACACACACACACACACACACACACACACACACACACACACACACACACACACACACACACACACACACACACACACACACACACACACACACACGTATATATGTATCATATATATGTGTATGTATATGTGTATATATATGTATATATATACATATATATATATACATACATATACTCAAATACCAATGATTGTAAATATATCCTAAACAGACAAGAATATATATACCGGTTGAATATAACACCTTAGCATGTTTTATTTTATGAAAGCATTAATCTCCTGTTTTACTAAAGGCACCACCTCCATGCCCTCTTAATTAACGAGGCATTAGGAGGAAGCTAATCTCCCTGGAAGAGCAAGGGAAACTCGCACTAAAGCCCCTGGAGTTTTAGGAAGGGCACTGAACGTCCAATAGATGGCAGTGGAAGCGATCCCCCTCTCCCCCTCCCCTCCCCCTCCCCCTCGTGACATTCGACCCGGTTTCTGTTGAAGTGGTTCACACAAGCCATTGACTGCCACCAAATTGGGAGCATGGAAGATTGTTGATTACATCCCTAGAGCGTGCTGCCTAAAGAGGAAGTATTTATTTTGGAGTAGAAGGGATTGGAAATAGTTATGGGAATAAGATGTTTCATGATTTGACTTCAGAGATCACATGGAGTACTTGTTCTGTCCATTAAATTTGGATGTTTTTTCTTTGTAGATGTATGATTTCTTCGTCATTTTTGTTTAGACTGATCAGTATATAACCCAATATTCTTCGAAAAGGTTCCCTCGTCGTTATCATCTATTCCGTAAATTTAAAGGCATTACCCTTATCGGCCCTCACCAAGGTATAGTTCCATAACGTGTGTGTTGGGGCAGACACCTTACCTGTGGAACAAGTCAATTATTGGTAAACTCTATGAGTGCGGAAAATAAAAGGACTCGTTTCCATAGCAACGGACGGCGTTTTGATGAAGTTTTTTCTGGTATATTTGACCTCACTTGGGGACGGAGTCTTTTCTGATTTTCCGGGTGGGTTGAACCAGCCTTATGAAGCGGGGATACCTTTCCTTTTTCTGTAAAAGATAGATTGTGTTTGGAAATGTCATAGGGCTGCCGTTGGATTTACTGCTACTGCTATCTTACACCTAAAGTCATCCTCTGCCTAGTCGAACTGCATTCGAACGAACATTTATACCTTTCTTCCTGTCTTTTTTCCCCCGTTTCTTCTCTCCTTCTTGTGTATTTTAGCTGAGGGAGCGATAAACACAATTGTGCAGCAGTATCAGGCTCTCGGGGACTTTTCTTTCGGCCAAAACGTACTGCATTTTTTGCGCAAGATTCACTTCAATTTATGTGAGAAGGGACATTTACTCTTACCCTTTCTCCCTGAAAAGAAATACTGTAGAGAAAAGATGTGAAAGATGAAGGCAAAAAGGATGATATGGGTCCACGCCTCAGTGTCTCGCCAAGTTTTCTGCTTCGCTCAGTTTAGATTTACTCCTCAGAAGGTTTGAAGTATTTGCGCTTTGTAAAGTTGTAGGTAAACCTGATCTTTACTGAACTGATATTGATTATGCATCTTTTTATTTGAGTTTAAAGAATGTACAGAATTTGCTTATGCAGTTTAGAAATTAAGACTAGGTCCTTTGATATAAAAAAAACAGTAAGAAACCTGATAATTAACTGTTATTATCTTTAATAGTTTCTAAGATGGGAAGTTGACTGATAAGAAAAGATGGATATGGAGAAGAAAATGAAGTAGATAGAAAAAGAGCCAAAATATCTAAAAACAAATTAAAGGCTGATAAACAAATGCAAGGTAGTAGATAGAAAAAAACAGAATGAGAAGAGGAAAGCGAAAGAAAATACAAGTTTAGGAAGCACCATCAAAACGCCAAACAAGAAATAAAAGAAGACTATTGGAGAACAGAGAAAAAAAGTTAATGTTTCGCTAATTGTGCCATTGCCTGACTAACAGCGAAATTATTTGCTAGTGATAACAATAGCCGTCCCTTCACGCCCTCCCATCAATAGCAATAAAGGGTTAGGAGTTTCTTGAAGGGCAGAACAATGGCAATTGCTTTAATCATGCTGGTGGCAATTCCGGTATGGTTTTATATGTTGGTTGTAGGTACTTGTTCTTAATTTGGTCTTTTGTGAGAGGGGGGTTGTTGTTGTTGGGTCTCTCTCTCAATCTATCTGTCTATCTATTTATATATTTTTCTCTCTTTATTTCTCTCTCTCTCTCTCTCTCTCTCTCTCTCTCTCTCTCTCTCTCTCTCTCTCTCTCTCTCTCTCTCTCTCTCTCTCTCTCTCTCTCTCTCTCTCTCTCTCTTCCAGCTGATAATAATAAGGTCGTTTGAAGTGGTCAGCCATTCAACGCAGGGCATTCATTCGAACCGCCGCTTGTGTCTAGGGTTACTTGTGGGTAACCAGTAACCGCATGAATGAGGATGATATTATGTGTAGTAACTGTTGTTTTATGTTAGTCATATTTTATCTATTATCTTTTGTTTGTTTATTCCGTGATCAAAATGAACTGCGTTTAGTCATGTGAGATGAAATCCGGCCGCGTATTTTGACGGGTGATTCGGGCCAACGTTTTCTAATATGTCATTTCGCTTAGAAACACAGGCACCCACGCACCTCTTCCCATCCCTCCTACCTCATTCTCTTCTTCTTCTTGCCTCGTTCTCTCTTCTACCCCTCCTCCTTCTACTACTCCTTCCCATCCCAACCCTCTCCCCTCTCCTTCTCCCCTCACCTCCCCCTCCCTCTCCTTCTCCTTCTCCCCTTCCCCTCCCTGTCCCTCTCCCTCTCTCCCTCTCCTTCTCCTTCTCCCCCTCCCCTTCCCCTCCCTGTCCCTCTCCCTCTCCCCCTCCCTCTCCCTCTCCCCTTCCCCCTCCCCCTCCCTCTCCCCCTCCTCCCCCCTCCCTCGCCCCTCCCTCGCCCCCGAGTGCAGAGGCGCCGAAATACGAGCGAAGACGAAAGGCTCTCGCTGCAACGGGATCCCTCTGGCGGCAGTCTCGCGGCGCGCCCCATCGATCAGACCGGCTTCAGCCACAGGTCCGGGAGAGGGTAATGAAGGGGGAACGAGAAGGGAGAAGGGCGAAGGGGAGGAGGGAATAATGAAATGGTATGGAAAAAAAAAAGAAAATACATAAATGAAAAATAGAAGGGCATTAAAAAAGGTTTCTTGGTAACGAGAAAATAAATAATAAAATAAAAAGGGACACAGCAAATTTGGGAATGAGTTTCCCCGACTACTTCCCCTCTCGAATGACTATCCTCCCCCTCCCCCCCCCTCCCCCTCCTCCCCACCCATACCCATATAACCTCCCCCCCAACTCATACCCCCCTACCCCCTCCCCCCGCCCCCTCCAACGATCGTAAGGACAATATCTGCTCTCGCTATCGTGTGAGACGTCCGCCACATGGTCTCTCCCTGGTAATTCCCTCTTCTGAATTTGCTTTGACCATTTCCCACACTGGCCATAAAAGAGACGCGCTATGACCTCTAACCTTTGTGGGATCTTGTGTGTGTGTATTTTTATTTTTGTTGTTTTTTGTTGTTGTTGATATTATTGTTGTTATTGTGTATTTTTATGACTTATTATTTTTATTATCGTTATCATTATCGTTATGGTTACAACTATTATCATTATTATTATTACGATTAGTTCAATATTATTATTATTATTATTATTATTATCATCATTAATATTTTTTTATTATTGCCATTGTTATCGTTACAGTTATTTTATCATTATTGTTATCATTATTATTATTGTTGTTGTTGTTATTATTATAATTCGTATTAATACTCATATTTTGATGTTTTATTATTATTACATATTTACCAATTATTACTATTATTATTATTATTATCATTGCCCGAATGTTTATACTCGTCCTCTCTGTCGAGCTTTCTTCTTTCGCTTATTTATCTTTTAACATCGTCATTGTCTTCACATGTCACGTCTTCCTATGTCTGCTTTCTTACCTGTCATTCCTTTTCCACATGTCATCTTCCTCCACATGGCATCCTCCTCCACCTGCAATGTGCAACACGGCGTCTCACTCTCCGTTGCATTAAGCATCACTAGTCTCCTTCTGCTTCTTCGCAGCCTCTCACTTATTCTAAGTTTGGTCTTGAAGATATTAAGAAAGAGTTGGGTATTTTCCCGTCTGTCTGTTTGTCTGTCTGTCTGCCGATCTGCCAGACAAGTTCGCACGCGCCTTTCACGTTGCAAAGTTTAACGGGTGACCTTTTCCGTCGCCCAATTCTATCCCATTACTGTTTAAGTGTCATTTTGTTTTCTCTCTTTATGCATACACATACAAATACGCGCGCGCACACACACACACACACACACACACACACACACACACACACACACATATATATATATATATATATATATGTGTGTGTGTGTGTGTGTGTGTATATATATACACACACATATATATATATATATATATATATATATATATATATATATATATATATATATAGAGAGAGAGAGAGAGAGAAAGAGAGAGAGAGAGAGAGAGAGAGAGAGTTACATAAAGATAGTTGGAGTTATAAGTATAGCTATAGTTTATCCGAGTCATTGCAGGAACACGAGTAACAGCGTCAGGGCCCCGCCCACGTTAATGTTTTTTTTTATGTACTGTGCCCCTTCTCCCACACGCACACGAATAGCTGAACATACTTAACGTTATAAGGATACACGCAAGCACCATCAACTCTGAACAGTTTTTTATTTTTTTAACATGCCCGTGCTATTTTTACTTCTGAAGTTAAAACCTCCAGCAGCAATTTTGAAGGCAAAAAATAATCCAAACGATCGTTAATCACATGTAGTGCCCCGCTTACTGTGTGATAAATCGAGGGTTTGCTGTTCGGGGCCCGGCGGAGGAGTCTCGCCTGTAATCTGTAGTAAAGCTGATGCCTCATGTAGTTCGCAGAATTCCTTGTGTTTACGGGGGCGCGGCGACGAGGCGGTAGGTGGAACAGGGGTGGAAAGTAGGAGGGGGGAGAGGGAGAAAGAGAGAGAGGGAACAGGGGTGGAAAGTAGGAGGAGGAGAGGGAGAAAGAGAGAGAGAGAGAGAGAAGGGGTGAGAAAGAGAGAAGGGGAGAGAAAGAGGGGGGGTAGAGAGAGATAAACTGTTGGACAAACAGAGAGAGAGCTAGAAAGAGGGAGTGAGAACAAATAAAAAGGGGAAATAGAGAAAGAGAGAAGAAGAGGGAGAATCAGAGCAAGAGGGAGAAGGAAAAGACCGAAATAAGGGAAGGAAGGAATAGGGACGGGAGAGGATTCTAGCCAAGCATATGTTTACCTGCTTCTCGCCTAAATATAACCTTTACCTTTTGGCTTGGGAACAGGCTGAACATTGAACAAAACAGAACCAATACACTGCGTCTGTGAACACTCGTATCCTGGGAAGTTCATCCTTAAGAATCCTTCTACAGATCGAAGCCGGTATTTCGCTTTATGGAAAATAGGTGATATATATGAGTGGGATTGGAATTTTAAATCATTCTCGTAAGGTAGATGCGGATTCTCTCTAAATCTCAGGCGTCAGGTTAGTGGATTCTAGGATTTGTCTGTCTGGTTGTTATGATGTATATAATAGATAAAATAATGTAGCTTTGTATTCTTTTTAGCTTAGATATTGAGTCATTTATATAGAGATTTTTTTTTTTTTTTTTTTGACATTCTCCTACCAAGATAAATAAGGAATAAATTAAATAAGATACATAAAGATACATTGATAAACATACGATAGATAATGTAAATTATGATTTTATGATTATTTTCTCTTCCACGATTTCCCTCATTTTCCACCTTACGTCCCCGTCGCCATATTTTCCCATCTGTTTTGAATTTCTTTTCGTTGTCTCTCTTTATCGGCGCTTTTCCACTCGCCCATTTAATGTCTTCCGTGTTGACTTCCACCTCTTATCTTCGCAGAAACTTACAGGGACGTAACACCATCTTCCATATTCCACGTTGGTTGATCCCTTAAAGAGGAATCGAGACCTTTCGGGAAGACATCTGGGAGAGTTTGAAGGTCTCCGGGTTGCTTTGCAGCCACGACGCGCCGATGCTCTTTCGTTTCCTCTTTGGCTTCGATTTTGCCTTGATTTTGCGATTTTATCTTTTTAAGGGAATGGATGGATGGAGGGAAGGAGGGAAGGAACGGAAAGGGGACAGAATGGAAGGAAATGAGAGAAGGGAAGGGGAAGGAAGGGGAGGGAAGGGAAAGGGAGAAGGAAGAAGAGGTGGAGTGGAGGAGGTAGAGAGTGAGGATAAGAAAGGGGAGGAATAGGAAGAAAAAGAAAAAGAAGAAGAAAAGAAGAAGCCGGAAAAAAGAAGGAGAGAGGTGGGAGAGGAAGAGCAAGAAGTAGAAGAGAACGAGACGAATTTTAACCCATGTCAGGCACACTATCATGAATTTTGATGACTGTCGGGGGAATCGTGTGAAAAGGGGAGGGGAGTGGAGAGGGAGAAGGGGGAAGGTGTGAACATTTGGGACTTACGCGAAGAGGGTTACAGCAAACCTTAAAGCGGTTCCGATTTTCTAGAACATTTCATAACTGAAGTTTCAAGTTTTCTTTTCTTTATAGGCCGAAAGAGCGTTATAACAACGTCGTTATGTTCTGGAAAAAACGAGTTTTAAGTGGTTTGAAAATACAATATCGTTATTCTCGTCTGCTTGATAATTCTATAATGCCTATACAGTCCGCCGTCGGTCTCAAGCTCGACTAGAATTTAGGATTTTCTCAAACTAGAATTAAAGATTTTTTAAAACTAGAACTAAGAATTTTCTTAAAACTAGAATTAAGGATTTTTTAAAACTAGAATTAAGAATTTTCTTAAACTAGAACTAAGAATTTTCTTAAACTAGAACTAAGAATTTTCTTAAACTAGAATTAAGGATTTTTTTAAAACTAGAATTAAGGATTTTCTTAAATTTGAATTTAAGGTTTTCTCTGTACATCTTTTCTCCATTTTCCTCTTCTGGAACCTTCGTCGAACACCGCCATTGGTGAGGTTCGACCCGGCAACTCCTGCCGGCACCATGCTAGCGTAAAGCCAGGTTGTCTGCCTAACTTTAAAGAGCTGTCTGCTGTCTCCTGTTTGCTGGTTTTCTATCTGCCAAGTTTCCGTCTGCTGAATTGCAATCTGTTCTCTGCTGAATTGTTGTCTACAGTTTACACGGTTGCTCTCTGGTGCCTCCTGTCTGCCAAGTCGCTGTCTTCCGAGCGCGTGAGAGCGGATGTAGGTCGCTCTGCCCGTGGTCGCTCCCCTTTATGTGTAGAGTGATTTATAAGACTGGCAAATTAGTCTCAGTCACGACAAGCGGCAGTCGATACTGACGGCAAATCAATTGCATTCACGGGAGAAATTCTGCTTTAGTCCTCCGGTGAAATCGACCGGCTTATCCATGCGAGGATGTGCAATATGAGAGCGCGAGGTGACCGTGCTTCCCCTGCAACATCTGCAGCGGCCAGCTTTGTCCCAGCGTCTGCCTGGTGCCACTCTGGCGCTCCGTTCAAAACAACCGAATAAAATCCTACCTCACGACCCCGGTTCCAGTTCTTTCCCGATGATGAACAGCGTCGAGTCGTTTGGTCGTGCTGTACGGAATTTCCCCGCGAATATTACCCTCTTTTATGGGAGCGATAACGGCTCGGAGCCCTTGGAGCCAACTAGCGCCCTCGAACCTCTCTCTTGCTGCCGCCAACCTTCCCTTCGTCGCCACCAGCGCCCTCAGCAGCCCATGCCGGGGCCCCCTCGCTGCGATCAGACTCTCCCACAGCGCCGCCACTAAACCCTGACGCATTATCGCCATCAGAGTGGATGTAATTGGCACTGTGCCGTGTGCGACTGTAGATAAGAACGTGCACGGTAACCCTACTGCCTGTGATGATGTTTATTTCCCTTTCAACTTAAAACACCTGCAACTGGATCTGGCAACTGTGCCTGCCACGTTTTAGCTTCGTGAAAACGAGAAGTCCCCGATACAGAGATATTAATACCTTGGATATTTTCGCTCAAACATTCTGTACTATTGAGGAACTGTAATTCCTGAATTCCAACTCGGGTTCGAACTGTGGGAACTCCAGCACCTGCATGCCAGAGTTACCAGCCCCGCGTGGAAATGTCACTCTAGAATATTGCAGTGGTTTTAACGATCGGTAGGAGCCAGCTGGTACCGCGGCTGAGCACGGGTAGATGGCTCATTTTTGGCTTTTTCTGCAGTGAGTGACTCATTGCCGTAACAGTCCCGCTTCTTGTTCTGATCATAATGTCGAATTGATTATTAAAGGCGAGAGCGAATGCGTGAAGAGCACCAAGGGTTGTCAGTGGGAGGTCGTGTCTGGTAACACCGCTGGAAGGGCTACCGGCCAGCTTAGAATGTCAGAGGTGACTCCGTGCTGCCAGAGCTGATGTTTGTTGTATAACTAAGACTTTCTCTGCTCCTTTCGTTGCTCCTATGCTACCTATGTACCAGAACATTCGAGATGCTTCTCTTATACTACCAGCACCATTATTTTGAATGGTTCCTCCAACCACCAGTGTTAGTGGTTTGAACCCACACTACTTTCTGTTCGCTGAAGTCTAGGCTACAATCACATAAATCAAGATCCTTTGTTCGCAGATGCGCCATGGGACTCTGAAAAGTGCATGTAATTACAGAAAAGCTTTATTCCTTAAAAGCTTAACCCTGGTGCTGAGTGAATAGCATCTGATTTTATAAACGTCAAAGAGAAATTGTTACCTCCCATTAAACTTCATGAGACGTCATTGTAGTTCCTCCTCCCGTGGGTCTGAAAGGCAAGGTCCTCTCTTTATGCAGAGGATGAAAATAGAGTAAATGCAAGCTGTAAAAGGAGAAGAGCTTCCCTTTGTCTGTCTCTCTTTTTTTCGTTGCAGTTCATAGAATTTTCGTCTCTCTTTTGTAACTTTTCCCCCCCTCCATTAATCCCCGGCAACCACGTACAAACCCTCCGCTGTGATGATGCCACTGCTTTCGCTCGAATGGTGAGTGATTGATAGAGCTCCTTGGTTTTTTCCCCGTTGCGATCAAGGGCGAGTATCTTCCCTGGTGGATTCTCCTGCGTATTGGCTTCTGGGTCCCTTCCGCGCGCCGATTGCCCCGTCAGGAGGAGCGGTGGGGGGGGGGGGGGGGGGGGGCACTTCATCCATCTGCCGCACGGAGAGCTCGTGTCGTGTGTGGTTATGGATGTGACCCCGTGATGCCGTTTGCCTCACTGGTTCATGAGGGGGCTCGAGGCGGCTGATTATTTACGGTCATTGGTTCATCTCTCTCTCTCTCGCTCTCACTCTTTCTTTTAATCTCTTTCTCTCCTGCTCTCTCCCTCTCTCTCTCCTTCTCTCCTTCTCTCCTTCTCTCCTTCTCTCCTTCTCTCCTTCTCTCTCTCTCTCTCTCTCTCTCTCTCTCTCTCTTTCTCCCTCCCTCTCTTTCTCTTTCATTGTGCTTGCATTCATCCATCCTTCTATCAAAAATCGCTTCGTGTTTCCTATAGGTCTCTCTCTCTCTCTCTCTCTCTCTCTCTCTCTCTCTCTCTCTCTCTCTCTCTCTCTCTCTCTCTCTCTCTCTCTCTCTCTCTCTCTCTCTCTTCCTTTCTCTTTCTCTTTCTCTCTCCCTCAGTATCATTCTTGACTTCTGTCCCAATCTTTCTCATTCATGCATTCATTCATTCAGCCACTCACGATCTCTTTAAGACCCACTGATTCACCGCGAGGCATTTAATAATTATCAACTCTAACCTCTACCTCCCCAGATACCCCCTCCCCACCTCCACCCCTTCATTTACACACACACACACACACACACGCCCCACCACCCCTACCCCACCACTTACACACACACACACACACACACGCCCCATTACCCCTACCCCATCACTTACACATACACACCCACACAAACTAAAAGCTTCTCCCACTTCTTGCTTGCATCCGAGTCACCGCAATTCTCTTTGGCTTTCGCTCAGTCCCTGCTGAGGACGTCCCTTAATTAAACTGTAAGGGCTGAATTCGAAGGCACCGAGCCCGGAGTAAATTCAGGCCCCGGCGACTCCGCGAGTAAATCTTTTATTACCTCTCGCAGATTAACACAGATGCTGTTGGCTCCGGCCGCCGGTTTCGGGCTGGAGGTGGTAGGTTGTTCGCGTAGAGATGTGTGTGCGTGTGTGTGTGTGTGTGTGTGTGTGTGGGTGTGGGTGTGTGTGTGTGTGTGTGTGTGGGTGTGTGTGTGTCTGTGTGTGTGTGTGTGTGTGTGTGGGTGGGTGGGTGGGTGTGCGTGTGTGTGTGCGTGTGTGTGTGTGTGTGTGTGTGCGTGTGTGTGTGTGTGTGTGTGTGCGTGTGTGTGTGTATATGTGTGTGTGTGTGTGTGTGTGTGATTATTTACACATTCATTATCTTGGTGTGTTTATTTAAGGAAATTCCTGTTGGGCCATTTTCTTGTTCCATTTATTCTTAATGAAAGCTGCTCTTAATTCCTTCGCACAACTTGTGTAAGAAAGATAAATATAAAGAAGAAATATTTAATTCTGACGGCGAAAGCTAATTCCAAATGCTGTCCGGCCGCGAGCACTTCAGAATCTTATGGCGAATCTTTTCGTTGTGATTAAATGTACAAGCTCAATTTGTGGCGGGTTCAAGAAGGGTTATTTTTAGAACAGAGTGGTTGCCCTTTACACAGCCCTTGCTACGGTGGCCGCTCTTTCGAAACATTCCCGAGAGACAGAATGGAATTTTCCGCTCCCGAGTGCCTTGAAATCGCTCTCTGGCGGCGGAGGAACTTGGATATTGCAATCTATATTCATTAACATATATGCATAGCCTTTTAAATACATGATTGATTATTCATTGACTCTGCCCTTGAGCTTTTAAACCTCGTGTGATTTGCATTTGATATCCACGATTCCCACGATTCCTTCCCCCGTGAATTGCCAATGCCAAGGTGCCATAGTGCAGAGCCGGTGCCGAGCGATGGTGAGCGACGCGGCGGGGAATCGATGATGGTGGTCAGCGCCTTCGCCTTCGCCCGGCTGCCCTTCGGAGGGCCATGGAAGAGCGGTCGCCATTGGGGCTGATATCTCTTCTTGGAGGACCACTGGTGCTCTCTCGCTACGGCCTTCAGCACCCCCTCCCCTCCCCTCCCCTCCACCCCGCCCCTGCCCCCGTGCCCTTACCTGGACGATCATGTGACACCGGACTTTCACTCGACTTATCTGGCACGTGATCGCACAGGACTTGCCCCGATAGCGTAAACATCCCCGAGGACTTCGCGGGTTGGGTAGATATTGTTCCATAACGCGCAGTAACACGAGGTGGTATTCAAGTGCCACGTGGTGCAGGTGTGGAAGTGGGTGTGGCACCGACGTGGGAGGTGCCACCGGGGCCACACTGCAGAGGGTCGATGGTATCTGCATGTAGGTGTGGTAGGCGTGGTTTGTGTAGTGACAGAGAATAGCTTTTTCAGTGAAAATGTAGAGCACTATTTATATCTAGTGATTATACATTTTGGAAGTTATTATTATAGTTACACTTTATTTATTTATTTTATTCTTTGGTTCATATATCCTTATATATGAATTTGCATGCATTGCGTATGCACACCTAAACGAAATTGCCACACACGAAATTCCCACACAGTAACCGCGCGTCATCTAATTGCATATTTCCATGCGCAAATCACACATAGGACTGCATAAACTAACAGACAGACAAAGCATATTAAGAACATATCCCATTACGGCCACATTTAAACTTGTAATAAAAAGTCCCCAAAAAACTAAAGCACATAAGGTCACTGTCCTACAAGAATGCCAGACAAGAATCACGTGATTTTGTGATCACGCTACTGCTGTCTGCGCTGACGCCCTATGCCCCTGGCACCAGCCCCTTCCTCTCCCTGCCAGTCACTTCCATCTCTTTTGCTCCCCTGCCAGCTTCCTGCCAGGGAATACCTCCATCCTCTGCCAGGGAATGCCTTCGCCCTCTGCCAACCGCCTCTTACTCAAAGACTCGAAAGGCTTTTTACTCGACGCGGCGCTCGCCTAACATCCTCCCGGCTTCTGGTTCTTTAATCTTGCGTCTTCTTCGGTTTTCCCCCTTTTTCCCCTCTCCATTTCCCTTTCTCCTTCATCCTTTTCATTTCCCCTTTCTATCTTTCGAATCCCTCCCTTCCTCTTTCCTCTTTCCCCTTGTTCCTTGTCCTCCCTTTTCTTTTCTTCCCTCCACCTTTTTATCTTCCACGTCTCTCTCTCCTTTCCCCCTTCCATCTTCCACTTTCCATTTCCCCCTTCCACCTCCCTCTTTCCCCTTCCACCTTCCGCTTTTCCTTTCCCCCTTCCTCCTTCCCCCATCCCTTCTCTTTCATTCTTTCACTCCCCTCCCCTCCTTATACCCCCCCTTCCCTTTCCACCCTCCTCCTTTCCCTCTCCCCATTCCCCATTCCCATACCCCCCCCCTTCCCTCTACACCCATTCCCCATTCCCATACCCCACCCCCCTTCCCTCTACACCCATTCCCCATACCCCCCCCCTCCCTGCCTCTACCGACAGGGAAGGTCTGCGTGTCTAGCTGAACGAGAGAGCCAGAGAGCCGGCTTGCTGTAGTTTGGTGGGAGTTGAGGCAACTTTAACCTACATCGTGTTATCGTGTTTCGTCACTGGGCTTAATGCGTGTTACTTGCGGTTACGTCATCTGTTATTGTTTTTTTTTTTTTTTTTTACATGCTATTTACTCTCGTTACATACAAAGGGTGTTGGGTCATACTCCAGTGTCTATGCCGATCCCCTGGACTTTTGTTTGAGTTTACTTCTATTGTATTTTGTTATTTTGGTTGCTGCTTTCGTATTTTCCTTATTTTTTTCTTGTCAAACCGGGGATTAAAACTTAGCAGTGTGATGTAAGTTACAGCTGTTCTTGTCGTTCTTCTTTGCTCCTTCTACTTCATCTCCTCCTTCTCTTTCTCCTATTCCTCCCCCTCCTCATCACCTGCAACCTGAAATCTAATTATTGTGGCATAGTTTTCTGAAAACCTGACTTGATAATGTAGTTCAGGTCTCCCATTGATATATGTGGCTAGTGTAACCGTACCATAAGAAGCAATCGCCTACACTAGTGGGTAAAGAGATCTCATCAGGGGCCAGAAGTTAGAGAGAGAGAGAGAGAGAGAGAGGGAGAAGGAGAGAGAGAGAGAGAGAGAGAGAGAGAGAGAGAGAGAGAGAGAGAGAGAGAGAGACGGGAATGCAGTATCACGGAGGGTAAAAAAAAAGGCAAAAAAAAAAAAAAAAAAAAAAAAAT
Source organism: Penaeus japonicus (assembly GCA_017312705.2). Classification (NCBI taxonomy): domain Eukaryota; kingdom Metazoa; phylum Arthropoda; class Malacostraca; order Decapoda; family Penaeidae; genus Penaeus; species Penaeus japonicus. The sequence goes on from BOPN01000189.1 coordinate 534,095, forward strand.
TGCAAGGATATTGCAGGTCATGCCAGGGCTCTGATTCTCTATCGACCTTTGCTGGAGACACAATGTCGCTACCTGATGCCTAACAATGAGTATATCATCATAATTGTTGGCTGACGTGGGCTGACGCTGCCTGACAGGATGGACGGACGCCCAGTTTTGCAAAGGTGTCAGGACTTGGTGCCCACACGAAACGGCATTTGCGGAGGTAGATGAAGGATTGTTTGTGGTGAATACATGATAATACCCTAGTCGATATTCATAATGGCATCCGTACAGATACAATTATATCAAGACATCATCAATGACAGTAATGATACACGTCAGATCTCTTAATAAGAAAGTATGCTCATTAAGAAGTGTGACTTATTAATTAGTGTCTATATTCCTTGTTACGCCATTCAGGAGAGTAAACTTTCCGTCACATCATACAAAATATAAAACAAAATAAATAATATAGAGCAAAATCCTACAAGTCATGCCAGAGATCAGGATGATCTTAATTTCCTCATCGAGAAAGATTCGCGTCGATATCTTTTTGAAGAGAAAAAGATAGAGCCGATAGACAGATAGATAGGTATGATTGTTGGTAGGTAGGTAGATAAATAGGCAAGTAGACAAGTAGTTATGTATAGACAGATAGGTGGATAGATAGATAGATAAATAGATAGATAAATAGATGAAAAAAACAAGAACGAGAAAAATCCAGCCATACGTAAATAATCGATTGCAGATTTACAAGCAAGCCTCATTCTGGAAACAAGAAGTGACGATGCATATGATACGATGTCAAACGACGTGCAAGAATATAAGTCATCGATTGCAATGTATTAATGTATTTACATATTTGATAGACTGTCCTGTTAAATCTATCCACGGGTTCATCTATTTGCAACCCCATCTCTTTGACAACCCCGTACACAAAGTCAAAACCAAAGTGTATACAAAGCGCGGCAAAACATATGTAGCGAGTCCATGTGGTTCACTCGACAAATGCAGCCTCATGTTATTACGAAGAGATTAAATATCGTGTGTCTACCTTATCTCGAGGAGGTTTCACGTGAAGTAGGAACACTTCAGTACAACTGTGTTTGAAGTAGTGGCTTGGTTTTTACCTCTTTTTCTTCTGCTCCTTCTGCTGCGTCATCTTATTATTGTTATTATGCCTTTTCTTCTTCTTTTTTCTTATTCTTCTTTTTCTATCTACTTTTTTGTTGTTGTTAATATTTTTTCTTCGTTTTCTTCTTTTTCTTTTTCATCATCTCCTTCTTCTTCTTTTTTTTCTTCTTCTTCTTCATTTGCTTCTTCTTCCACCAATCTCTCTATACCTACCGCTCCTGTGCTTGTACTTCTTATAAACCTTTCATCACCCTCTTCCCACCATCCCTTCCCCCCGTCCTCAGCATTTCCTACCTCCTACCCCCCCCCCCCTTTCTTTTTCAACGTAAATAAACAGTCAAAAACATATTTCAGAGAAGCAACACAAAAACCACTCCTCTTTCACAGTCTCAATTGGCCTACAAAGAGTGTGTCTAAGAAACAGGGTTATGAAGAGTGGGCGGTGTGAAGGAGGCTATCATTTACATTTAATAAAATAGATAGATCAGTATATAAATAGATAGACTAAAGGGTCGAAATTAATAAGTTACGTGTCTGTGGAAGACTAGATCTACGCTAAGTGGCTGAGAGGTTTCATGGGCTGCGAGGTACGGGTCGTGATGGTATAGAAATGTTTATCTCTCAATAGTACCCTGTAAACTCGCCGGTTCATCTCGATACTCACAGACGTCTTGAACTTAAACCTTTGAGTTCTGATAATGATACTGATTATGATGAGAGTAATGATAATTGATAATGATGTTAATGATAGTAATGATAATTATGATTAGATTATTAATAATCATTATGGTAATGATGGTAATGATAATGGTAGTAAAAGCCATCTTAATATTGATGATAATAATGATAGTAATGATGATGATAACAATGTGATAGTGCGGATGATAATGATTATAGTAATGCTAATGATACTAATGATAGAGATAATAATGGTAATGATAACAATAATGATAGTAACAGCAATAATGATGATGTCGATTAGAATGCTAATAATAGTCGTATTGATTACAAATGGAAAGATATAAGAAATTGAAATAAAAGTTTGCGTGATGAAGTCTGATTGCGGATGGATTAGTAGACGTTCGCATCTTCATGTCCCTGCAGACTCGAGGATAATCTAGTGTCTTATCCTGACAGCCTATTTTTATCCTTTATCCTCCGCTAATTAGCTTGTTGTATTCATGTTAATGGAAATGATCTCCCGCTTTGATTGGAGTCTGTCTATCAATCTGTCTCTCTTTGTCTCTCTGTTTTTTGTTTTTGTTTTTTTCCTTATTGCCGTCTCTATCTCTGTCCGATCTCTGTGCTTAGAGATCAGGGAAAGGATAAACACAAGGGGTATGGGATAAGGATATGAGTAAAGAAAGGGATAGGGGGAAATGAGAAAGATATGGGATAAGAGGAAGAATAAAGTTAAAAGATAAGAAACAAGGGAAAATATAACTTTCAGTAATAAGGGACAAGAGAAAGAAGAAAGATGAATGCTATGGGACAGATAAAGAATAAAGATTAGGTAAAGAGGAATGGAAAAGCAAAAGAGGGGATAATAATCTGAGAACTAGCAAATGAAGTTGACAAAAAACATGAAGGGGGGGGGAGAGGGAGAGAAGTAAGAAGTGAGGAGGAGAGAAAGCAGTGAGGATAGGGAAAGAAAGGAGTGAGAGGAGGGAGAGAAATAAGTGAGGATAGGGAAAATAAAGAGTGAGGATAGGTAGAGAAAGGAGTGAGGATAGGGAGTGAAGAGGAGGGAGAGAAATGAATGAGGATAGGGAGAATAAAGAATGAGGATAGGGAGAGAAAGGAATGGGGATTGGGAGAGAAAGGAGTAAGGATAAGGAGAGAAAGGAGTGAGGATAGGGAGAGAAGTAAGTAAGGATAAAAGCTGCAGAGGCAAGTATGAGTAGATCAAGAAACAAGGATAAGGCGAGAAAGGTGCAAGGAATGGAAGAGAAAGGAGTGAGTATAGGAAGAGAAAAGCCAAAAAAACAGGTAGAGAAAGAAGTGAGGATAAGGAGAGAAGGATATGATAGAAAGAGAAAGAAGCAAAGAAGAGGCAAGGATATGAAGAGAAAGAAACGAAGATAAAAAGAGAGAGAGAGAGATGGGAAGATTACGAGTGAAAGAGGAGGAGCCATAAGGCAGAGGAATGCATCAGCACAATTGCCTGCTGACGGTGCTTGAGGGCAGGTCGACGAGGGGATGGAAACAAGAACCTTCTCTTAGGGAGGAAGTGCTGTCACTCGCCGGGGGGGTGAAGTGTAGGATGAGAGACAGAGAGTGTGGGCGAGTGAGTGAGAAAGAGAGAGAGAGGGTGAGGATGAGGGAGAGGGAGAGAGAGAGAGAGAGAGTCAAGGAGTGAGAATGTGAGTAAGAGTAAGAGAGAAAGAAGGAGAGACAAAAAAAAAAAAACTATAATGCGCCGTTTCCAAGAAGATACAATAGACCAATTCAAGACGTGCAAGAATAATTTTAGCACGCGTGTAGTACGTTGCATAGGAGAGCTGTCGCAACCCCCTGATAGATTGAAAGCCATCGGTCGAGTCACTTAAGAGTACTTATTTTGGGCATCAGCTTTCTCAAGATATCCCACTGTGCGTCCATCTTCTCCCGAGCCATGAAGTTGAGCTGCCATAAAGTATCCCTTTGTGTGCAGTGATACCTGTTAACCGAACAAAGTGGTCACTCCCACTGCTACTGAATGAATGACTGTTTTGTCCACACTTTTCTCTCCCTCACTTTCTTTCTATCTTTCTCTGACTGACTCTCTCTTTCTTTCTGACTTAATCTCTCTCTCTCTCTCTCTCTCTCTCTTGCTCTCTCTGACTTAATCTCTCTCTCTCTCTCTTTCTCTCTCTGACTTAATCTCTCTCTCTCTCTCTCTCTCTTGCTCTCTCTGACTTAATTTCTCTCTCTCTCTCTCTCTCTCTCTCTCTCTCTCTCTCTCTCTCTCTCTCTCTCTCTCTCTCTCTCTCTCTCTGTGTGTGTGTGTGTGTGTGTGTGTGTCTTTCTCTCTCTCTTTCTTTCTCTCTATTTCATACAGTGAGAGAGAGAAATATATATATAGAGAGAAGAATCTGTACAAGCCTTACAAGAATCTGCATAAAAAAAAAGTTTCGCACCCTTTCCCTCCCCCTCCTCCCTTCCCCACCCCCCATTCTACCCTTCCCCCCCTCTCCACCCTTCCCCCGCGTTTAGACTGACGACTGTTCTGCAAGTGGGAGTCTGGCATCAGTCTTGTTAAGTTGGTATTAGGTTACTTCGAGGGTAAGAAGTGGTCGAGTGTCCTTGAGATGGTCAGCCCGTGCTTTCCACCGCTCTGCTAGATATATCTGGCATTGTGTGTGCTTGGGAGAGGGTGCATGCGTATGCGTGTGCTTGTTTCTATCGTGTGTGTATGTTTTTTTTTCTAGTTTTTTTTTCTATGTGTTCGTTTTGTGTCGTTGTATGTGTGTGTGTGTGTGTGTGTGTGTGTGTGTGTGTGTGTGCTTACATGTGCGTTCGTGCGTGCATGTGACTGCGTGTGTGCTTGAGAGTGGCGGAGGGCCAGGGCAGTCGTAGGTACTTTCTAAGTTTCTTCACCCTGCTCCTCCACTGACCTTTGACAGACCTGGTTAAGTTGCGCGCAGTGTTGCAGCAACACGGCGTTACCAAATAAGCGCACGAACCCTATTTACACTTAGCACAAACTACACGCGCTTGACACTCACTGCCGGTCGCATGAGCCCGGACAGTGATATATTGCCGCACTGTTTTAATCGCAGTTCACCTAATTTGCAGCTGGCCGCTGTGATGCGCCGGGATGTGCAGTGGGTGGCGATGCTGCGGACTCTTGTTTTTGGTGCGCTTGGCTTTTCCTCTGGTCCGTTAGGGGGGAGGGGGGGGTTTAAGACTTTAGTTTGGTATCAAAGGGTGATATATCCCATATTTACTTAATAAGTGATTCTTTGCAATTGAAGATATTGCATCGTTCCATAGCGACCGTGAAATTACGAAAGCATACCCGTTCATGATGCGGCGATCCCCTCTAAATTCCTGCAACGATTCCTATTGCCTTCGCGGGGAGGCTGTCCGGTGTGGCCCTCGCCCGCCGCCGCAAGCGCTGGCCGGCCGCCTCGCCAAAAAACGCGGAAATTAGCTGCGACAGTTTTTAGCATTATTTTTTATTTTATTTGTTTATTTTTTTATTTTCTCTGGTGGATTGTTTGTGTGAGATTCTGGATCAGGTTTTGATTGCAGTGGTATGAGATTTCTGGTAAATTCTACACTGTGTTTGCATTTTATGCATTTACTTTATGAATAAATAGATAAACACGCGCGCGCGCACGAGCTTCCAAACACGTTAACATCCCGTTGTCTGTGGAGATCGACTATATAGGAAAAAGGTCCGGGCAGCTTCCGGTCCCTGGAAGACCGAGCCTCGCGTTCCTTGGGCGTCGAGACGTCCCATTCGCCGATTCCCATTGCCGGGAGAGACATGCAAGTTTCTATGGGTGATGGAAGGCCCCATGCGTGACTTTCAATGAATCGGCCCCATACGTGAGTTTCCATGAATCCTGGAAGGCCCCTTGCGTGCTTTCCCCTGGTTCGTGCAGCGGGCGTCGCTTGAGGAGAGCAATCCGAGGGCGAAGGCTGGCCCGGCGGGGAGAGAAGCCGGTTCCTCCGCGGCCTGATTGAGTATTCCAGTCAGGGCCGGCTGGGAGGAGGCCGGAGTCGCAGCCCGACAGCCAGCCAGCCACGGAGCGAGCGAGCCAGCGAGCCGGCAGGTCCAGGCTCCAGGAGGTTCCAGCACCAGGAGGCTCGCTGGGCCACGCTCGTGCGCTCGCTCTCTCTCTCTCTCTCGCTCTCTCTTTCTCTTTCGCTTTCTCTTTTTCTTTCTCTTTTTCTGTTTCCTCTTTCTCCTACCCCCACCCCCCCTCTCTCGCTCTCTTTCGCTTTCTCTTTTTCTTTCTCTTTCTATTTTTCCTCTTTCTCCTACCCCCCCCCCCTCTCTCTCTCTCTCTCTCTCTCTCTCTCTCTCTCTCTCTCTCTCTCTCTCTCTCTCTCTCTCTCTCTCTCTCTCTCTCTCTCTCTCTCTCTCTCTCTCTCTCTCTCTCTCTCTCTCTCTCGTTCTCTCTCTCTCTCTCTCTCATCTCTCTCTCACTCTTTCTCTGTCTCTCAGTCTATTTTCTTGGTCTCTCTCGCTTTCTATCTCTCGAAGATGCATGTTTCCTTCCTCTCCTCAATCTTTTCTCCCCCTTCCTTACTTTCTCTCTCTTCCTCACACTTCCACTTCCTTTTATTCCTCCCCCTCACCCCTTTCTTCTCTTCCTCCTCTCCTTCCTGCTGTTGTTGTCTTCTTCCACATTACATAATCACTTTACTCCTAGAATGCACTCATATATTGTATCTCCATATTAAAAAAGAAAAAAAAAAAGTCCAGCACCAGCTAGTGCCGCACGAGTGTGTTATCTTTTGAGTCTCAATTAAATCACCAGGGACGACTGGGCTACGAAATCCGGCGCTCCATTTCCGTAGACTTTGTGGTCTCTCCTTACCTCCCGCCCTGCCCCATGTGTGTGTTTTGGGAGAGGGCCAGAGAGCCGTCGCCTCTGCCGTGCCGTCTGCTGGTGTCTCCTTGATCTTAGTTTTTTTCTTATTCATTTCCCTCTCTCCCTCTCTCTCCCTCATTCTGCATCATTTAGATTCGCTATATTGATTGTCAAAAGTCGCAAGCAATATGCTTTGTATGTCAAAAGTCGACGCGGTTACTCGTCTCATGTCTAACTTCCCAGAGCCCAATGCCTTTCAGAGGAATCCCCGTGTAATACATTGTAACACGATTCCTTTTTTAGAGATTCGTGGTGGCAATAGCTGCTCGAGAAGTCCTTACTACAGGAGCGAAGGTTGTGTCGGCAGCAACGCGGGCGTGTGTGGTGCTGCCCCGCCCGAGGTCGTGAGTCGTTAACGAGGGAGGAGCCGGGTCGTTTTTTTTTTTTTTTTTTTTTTTTTTTTGCGTGAGGCAACGTAGATTTAATTTTTTTTTTCATCAATATTCAAACAACGGTAGTGATTTCAAGATGGCATAGATTATATTTTCTCCTTTTTTTATCCTTTTTATTTGTTCACATCGTTCATCCCGGGAAGCTTCCAGAGTCCACCCACACCATTTAGCTCTGCCTCGTATCGGAAGCACAGCCTCGCCCATGTTCCCCTCCGGCGGCGATTCACGAGCCCGCATAGGCCAGATAGTACAGGACGCCCCACTGTAGCGTGTTTCTCCTTTGCTCGGGGGCGTAGAGCTGGGCATCTCACAGGGTCAACGTCCCTCCCCCTCCTTGCCCTCTCAAGACGCCAGCGCCTTCATACCCACGCTGCTGCCCGGCTTCAGGTCCCAAGCGAACGAACAACTAGAGGCTAAAGTTTGATAATGTTTTGAAAGAATTATAGAAAGAAAAAAAATATATGTATGTATGTATACTGGATGCTTATGAACAGTCGTTTTCACAAGCATATATAAAACAATGCTTGTGAATGAGTAATATATCTTTCACTCAACCATTAACGGCAACCATACGCACACCCAAAAAAATCGCAGCCAGGAACGACCCTTCGCGCAAGTCACAGCGTAGAGGTCGTGTAAGGCGACACCAAAGCGTTCCCACATGACAACAGAATTCCACCCGAACGCCCACTCGCTCCTCCCTCCTCGCCGGCCGTGAGTGACCAGGGCGCGGCGAGGATGAGACGACCGGCCCGGGCCTTTGCTGGTGTCGAGGGAGGTCCTCGAAGGATGGTCAGGGCTTCGTCAGGGGTCCTGCACGGCTGGTCCTGGACTGTTGGCCTTTTTTGTTTTTGTTTGGGAGTGTAAGATCAGATACACAGGCGCAAGCAAACACACACACACACACACACACACACACACACACACACACACACACACACACACACACACACACACACACACACACACACACACACACACACCTCGTAAAAGACGTTCTTATGAATGATAAACAGGGCAAGTAATCTATCATAAACTTCAGATAAAAAACGGCGACATATTTGAATTCCTGAAGGGATTTTAAAGGCTAGGAGAGCCTGATATACGAATTACAGTATTTTCTGAATCTTATAAAAACTAATTTATCAAGATTTACACCGTATTTATGCTATCTAGCATATTGTAAAGATTAGATCGGATCGTGAAAACTGAAACATGAAAAAATACCAATATTTCTAGCAAAAGAAAAAAAGGTATATATATATATATATATATATATATATATATATATATATATATATATATATATACACACACACACACACATACATACATACATATACCCTGTTAGTCCATCCATGAATAAGTACCACATAAAAATGCCAAGACTTTTAGAAGACCAAATAAATCCCATGATCTCAGTGACACTAGTACAAGAATTTGGTTCACCTTTTCTCGTGTTGACATAATATGCTCTCGTCATTGCTCTACGAAGTAAAGCTCTACAGAGATTTTTAGAAATGCCAAGCAATCAGTTAGCCTTCAGCTCACAAATTCTTGGAACTACGAAAATGGTTTCTTGCTTTGTTTTGTTGTACTTTTTTCAGTTTCAAAAATATGCGGTCGTTTAAAAGGTGTTTCGTGGATTATCGAGGTCTCTGCAAGTATCTCAAGGCATTGTCATTATTATTGTTGTTGCAGGTATTTTTTTATCATTACTATCATTATTGTTGTTATTATCACCATCATTATTATGATATTTTTTATCATTATTATTATTATTATTATTACTATCATCATCATCATTACTATTATTACTACTATTATTATTACCACTACTACTACTGATGCTATAGCTATTGATATTATACTTGATCGTTGCTACTACTGCTGCTAATATGCAACACGTTACTACAAAATATATATATAATTTTACCGAATACGATAAAACCTAAACAAATATCCCAAAGTTCTATCATAAGAAAGGTTTTTGCATTATGCATCCCTCAGGCAGTAGGATTGTTGCTGCAACGGATCAGCAAAGTCGCGTCCCAGTCCCCCCGCCCCCTTCCCCAGCTTGCTCTTGCAACTTGCTAATTAGTTTCATCACGTGACGTCAGGGGAAGGACACATTGCCCTAAGACGTGACGGAGATGAAAGATGTGTCTGACTGAATGGCTCCGCCTGCTTGGAAGGACCAACTTATTCAGTGAAAGGATGTCTCTTAATCCCGGTAGCTGGCGAGAAATGTCACCTGCTTAGTTTCGTGGAAAGGATATCACCGTAAAGCTAGGATAGAAGGATAGGGGTTAAGGGTAGCATGTATAGACAGGAAAAAAAACAAGAATATACGTATTTTCATATCGTAGAAACACTTGAGAACTGAAACCACTTGAACGATAGTGGATCTAAAACTCCATTAGCAGTATGGGTAAGAGTAATTGCTTGAAGTACATCTGCTGACGAGACTCGCATCTCGGGAGTGCTGTAGAGGAAGCACAGGGGAAGTTAAGAGAGGAATTTTATATATATAGATTGAGGTTCCAAGCAAAGTCAAATATATGATCGGTAAGGTGATCCTCGGATGAAAATAAGTCACAGCTCCTACGGTCTTTCTTTTGCTCTCGCTCACGCATACTCACTCTTTTACTCTTACTCGTTCTCACTCTCACTCTCACTCTCATTTAACTTTATATGCTTGTGATTAATCCGCCTTTTGTTCTGTATATATTTCATCATGTTTTGTAGAGGATATGTGAGCCCAAAGAGGGACTAAGATAGGGGTGAGGATAACCTATGTTGAGATGTACATAATCACTTGTCTCAATAAACTTGTCAAAGTCAAAGTCTAACTCCCAGTTTCTCTCTCTCTCTCTCTCTCTCTCTCTCTCTCTCTCTCTCTCTCTCTCTCTCTCTCTCTCTCTCTCTCTCTCTCTCTCTCTCTCTCTCTCTCTCTCTCTCCTCCACCCTTTCCTTCCTTCTCTCCTTCCCTCCTAATCCTTTTTCCCTCTTTCCTTCAACCCAATTTTTTAAACAAAATCACACATACGACACATTCATCTGGAAGACACGCTAAAGACCACTTTTGTGGCCCGTAGGCCTAAAGGCTCTTTGTAGATTCCTCCCCGCAAGTGGCATTTCTCGTCTCCACGTGACAAACATAAGTGTAAGGAGGGTATTTTGGGAGTCCGTGGGGGGTTGGGGATAAGGGGGGAGAGAGAGAGATGGGGGAGGGGAGGTGCGCTCTCACAGAGATACAGCAGAGTGGCATTCCTGTAGCTACGAGTACTGGTTGTAGTAGCATTGACTCTTCTATTATTTAAGAGTAGTCTGAGGAGCCTACGGGAGCCACTTCGGTCGCTTTCACCCAACCCCAGCCCGCACCAGCCTACTAGCATAGGCCTAAAAGCGTTTGGTTACTCTTTATGAAATCCCCAGAGATTGTGCGAGCTCACCAGGAGACCTGGAGGTGGACTCTCTCTCTCTCTCTCTCTCTCTCTCTCTCTCTCTCTCTCTCTCTCTCTCTCTCTCTCTCTCTCTCTCTCTCTCTCTCTCTCTCTCTCTCTCTCTGTGTGTGTGTGTGTGGGTGTGGGTGTGTCTGTCTCTGTCTTTCACTCTCTCTCTCTCTCTCTCTCTCTCTCTCTCTCTCTCTCTCTCTCTCTCTCTCTCTCTCTCTCTCTCTCTCTCTCTCTCTCTCTCTCTCTCTCTTTCATGCTTCTTTAGTACCTCCATTTTATTCATTATACCAGCTGACTCGCCGCTCTTTCTCTCTCTTCATCATCATACTCCATCCACTCCACCGTCTCCACATCCACACTCTCACCGTAAGATCATCCCCTCCCCCCACCTTCCCCTCTCCTCTTCCCTCTCCTCTCCTCTCCTCTCCTCCCTGTCCACTGCGTCAAGGTATTACCAGGGTTACTTAATACCCCACCCCTCTCCCTCCCTTCCCCCTACCTCTACACCTGGCACCCCCCACCCCTTCCCCCTACCTCTACACCTGGCACCCCCCACCCCTTCCCTCCCCGCACATGCGTACTGCGACCTGAATTAGCTTCGAGTTTGAGAATTTGGCATCTGGGCTTGGCTTGTTTCCTGCTGGGTTCGCGTCTGGGGGAAGGGGGCTATTTCGGGCTCTTCCTTTATAGTTCCCTGGGAGGGGGGGGGGGGGATTTGCAGCTTTTTGGTATGGGAATTGTGGGCGAATGGATTCTCTCTTTGTGGATGTGTAGTGTGATCATGTTGTAAGTTACAGGCGGAGTTAAACTACCCTGCATGCACATGTACACACACACACACACACACACACACACACACACACACACACACACACACACACACACACACACACACACACACACACACACACACACACACACACACACAGAGTGAGAGAGAGAGAGAGACCAAATTCTCTCCAACATTAGCAACCTTATTTCCAATAGTTTCCTTTACTCAAAATGGAAATAAATATTTCACATATATGTATATATCTTTAAAGGAGGTGTCAAAAGATAAAGATAAATAAAAGGAAAAGGAAAGGGACAATAAGAATGCACGTTACTTATCATTCATACATTTATGAACATCATGTTAACTTCTATATTGTACAGATTCTGGGAAGGAGCACGTTATTCATTCGTTTTATCATCGTATTTGTCGAGTGCGTGTTTATTAATAGAAGAAGAGAAAGGTGGACGTAGATATTGATATTCTGGGCAGGCGTGTTTTTATGTATTTATCTGGAATGTAGCTTTATTGATTCGGCGGTCGAGGGATGGGAATGGATATATTCCTTGAGTAGGTGATATGAATTTTTACTCTTTTTTTTCCTCTCTCTCTTTCACCATCTCCATATCTATCATAGTTTATTTCTTTCGCTCTCTCTCTCTCTCTCTCTCTCTCTCTCTCTCTCTCTCTCTCTCTCTCTCTCTCTCTCTCTCTCTCTCTCTCTCTCTCTCTCTCTCTCTCTCTCTCTCTCTCTCTCTCTCTCTCTCTTTTCTCTCTCTCTCTCTCTCTCTCTCTCTCTCTCTCTCTCTCTCTCTCTCTCTCTCTCTCTCTCTCTCTCTCTCTCTCTCTCTCTCTCTCTCTCTCTCTCTCTCTCTCTCTCTCTCTCTCTCTCTCTCTCTCTCTCTCTCTCTCTCTCTCTCTCTCTCTCTCTCTCTCTCTCTCTTTCTCTGTCTGTCTCTCTCTCTCTCTCTCTCTCTCTCTCTCTCTCTCTCTCTCTCTCTCTCTCTCTCTCTCTCTCTCTCTCTCTCTCTCTCTCTCTCTCTCTCTCTCTCTCTCTCTCTCTCTCTCTCTCTCTCTTTCTCCCTCCCTCTCTTTCTCTTTCATTGTGCTTGCATTCATCCATCCTTCTATCTCCTCTTTTCCTCCAAGCTTTCTCCTCCCTCTCTCCTTCCCTCCCTGTTTTTCATTCGGCTCTTGTTAGATCTGACATGTATTATCGTACCCTTATTTTTTCCTTGATATCAAAGCCATTTACATCTCGTCCAAGTGCTATCAGGCAGGATTGAGTTGGATTTTTAGTCCTTGGCTTAAATAACCCTCCATAAAAGGGAGCCCACGTATCACCATCTGTTGAGACATGATTTTTTAAAAGTATTTATGTGCGTTTTAGTGGTTTTGATATGTAGATAAATGGATAGATAGAGATTGATAGATAGATAGATAGATAGATAGATAGACAGATAGATAGATGAATAGGTATAGATATAGTTCGCTTGCTAAATAGATAGACACATACCTTGAACTTTGTATAATCACATGGGACAAGATATCAACTGAAAGAAGCTTATCTAATAGTTGAGTGTATGATGCATGTACTTCAGCACCTCAGCACTTCAGCACTTCAGCATTTCAGCATTTCAAGCCTCCAGTTGAGCCGGTTCTAGGGCGATGGGGAGGGGTGGGGGTGAGGAGGCGCAGATAAGTGTTATCGAGGCCTGGCGGGGTTGATGAAGCGTCTTAAGCGGCGATAAGGGGGAAGAATCTCGTCGGCTGGATCAGTTCGTGTTATCTCCGCCTTAAAGGTAGAAGAAATGTGATATGACGAAATACATCTCCTCTTCCTTCTCCTCCTCCTCCTCCTCCTCCCTTTTCCTCATACTTCTCCGTTTCATCCTCATCCTCCTTTTCCTTCTCCTACTCCTCCTACTATGCGTCGTCCTCCTCCTCCTCCTACTACTACTACTACTACCACTACTACTACTACTACTCTTCCTCCTCCTCCCCATCCTCCTCCTTCCCCTGCCCCTCCCCCCCCCCCTCCTTTTCTTCCTACTCCTCTTCCTCTCTTCTTAATCCTCCTCCTCCTCGTACCCCCTCCTCCTTTTCTTACTCCTCTTCTATCACCTCTTCCTCTGCCTTCTCTTCTTCCTCCTTCTTCCCTTCTTACTCCTCTTACTCCTCTTTCTCTTCCATCTTCTGGGCCTCCCCCAGTCTCACCCCCTTAACCCCCTTCCCCCCACCCAACGCAGCTTCAGATTAGATAAGGCTTTGTCTTACGACCATTTCCCTTCTCACAAGAAATACGAGCATATCTTCGAACCCAATACCCCCACCCTCTACCCCCCACCCCCACCCCGATCTGAAAAAATAAACGTCTGGTCTGCAAATCCAAATTGAAAACGACTTTTTCTTTCTTTTTGTTTATATATTGGAGAGTTCGAGGCGCAAGTTTACACAACTCCATGTCCTTTCCGCCGTTTCACCCTTACACTCTCTTACACCCTTGATCCTGCGGGAAAGGGAGTTCGAATCCAGGTAGAGGGAGAAAAAGGAGACTTAAAGCCTGTCCTTCCTTTCGTCCTTCACCTCCTTAGACCACGTGAAACCCAAGGAGTCTTAAGTGAGACCTCGGAAGGAGGGTGTAAGGGGGAGGGGGGGGCTGGTTCAAGAAGGTGAAGTATTCACAGTTCACAATTAAGGAGATTACTTAATAGGGAGGAAGTGGAAGGAAGGGCGGGGAGAGGGAGGATGGGATGGTGGGTTGGGGGGGGGGGTGTTGGAGAGTATGTGCTCAGAAGGGGAGAAGGAGATAACGGTGATGGAAATAGAGAAAAATGTAGCAGGGGAAGAGGGGAATGGAAAATTGAAAATTAGGGTGAAGTGTCTGATGAGGCTCAAAGAGTCTCTCTCTCTCTCTCTCTCTCTCTCTCTCTCTCTCTCTCTCTCTCTCTCTCTCTCTCTCTCTCTCTCTCTCTCTCTCTTTCTTATTCTCTTTCTCTTTATATATCCATCTAACTTTCTATATCTTATCTCTCTTCTTGATTTGTTACTGAAGTATGAAATCTAGGGCTCTAAGTAAATGAAAGAATGCAGGGAAATTGTAGGCCTTGATAGAAAATGTTCGAATCAGGCTTAGATAAGGGGCTGGGGAGGAGGAGAAGGGGGAGGGGGAAGGGAGAAGAAGGGAGATATGGAGGGGAGAAGAAAGACACTTGAAAATGAGGTGGGGAGAAAAGGAGGAGAAAAATCAGACGAGGGAGGAAGCATGGCTGAAGATAAAACTGGGGAGGAAAGGGAGAGGGAGGGGAGATAATTTAGGACGAGGGGAGAAAGGGAGAACCGTGTGTTCACAAAAAGGAAGATAGAGACTCTAAGGAAGACATGCGGGGAAAGAGAAGGAAGTTATGAGGAATAAGTCGAAGTAAGAAATGGCGCGAAGTTTTCATAAGATAAGAAGAACGATAGGCAGCCAAAAAAGGAAGAAAAAGAGACGTTTATAGCTGAAAAGATGGCGGAGCAGAGAAAAAGAAGCAGGTTTAGAAGGTTGCTGAGTTACTCAAGCGTTTTCTAAGGCATCTTGAACTCATCTGGGCCCGAGGGTTTTCTGGCCTGTATTAACTCGCGCCTGAAGCCATATTACGGCAGCATCGGACAAGAAAATAAATATGTTTGTGGGGACACACTGTGTTGTTTTTTTTTCTAGTTTTTATTCTTTTTTTCCTATTTATCTAATTTGAGTGTCTTATCTGTCTTTATTCATTTTTTTAGATTTTACTTTTAATCGAAATTTTGATTGATTATTTTATTTTCTTTATGTCTGATTTACTCTTTTTTTCTCGCAGTAATTGTTTTATTCTATCTCTTTTTTTATATAAATTATATTCTCAATATCATACTCACTGGATCCTCATTAATAAAGACGTATCACTTAAATTGTTATAAACGATCCATGAAAAAAGATAAAAAAAACAACTCGGGGAAAACGCTAAAATACTTGTATGGCCAAAGCCGCATATTTACCATACTCCAATTACCACAGGGAGATGGGATGGCATGGAGAGATAAGGAAAAATGAAATAGAAATGAAAATGAGGAAAGTAATTAAAAATATATGTGACTTTTTTTTATTCAAATGTGGGTGATTATGGCTGCTGGAAGTGTATTTTTTGTATTCAGAAGGGCATATTACTGTTACATCCCGAATGGTAGGTAGAGAGAGTGAAAAAAAGAGGGGAAACATTCAGAAAATACGCAGAGAGAAAGAAGGGGGAGGGGGATGAGAGAGAAAGAGAGAGGGGGGGAGGGAGGGAGAAAGAAAGAGAGAGAGAGGGGTAGAGGGAAAGGGATGGGGAGGAAGGGGGTGAGAGAAATAGAAAGATAGAGAGAGGGAGGGGGAGAAAGGGAGGAGGGGGAGAGAGAAAGAGAGAGAAAAAGGGGGAGGGGGAGAGAGAAAGAGAGAGAGGTGATGAGGGGGATAGAGAGAAAGAGAGAGAGAGAGAGTGTGGGGGGGAGGGGGGAAGAGAAAGAGAGAGTGAGAGAGAAAAAGACAGACAGAGTGAGAGGGGGGGGGGAGTAGAGGGAGACCAGAGCAAAGGCCGGATATTGGAAACCTCGCGTGTGGTCGCAACGAGCAAAACGATGAATCAATCTGTTTCGAATCCGACTCACGACTCGCCTGCTGCCACAGATGGCGCCATTGAAGCAAATTCCTCTTTAGTTTCCCTTTGTTTACATTCTCCCTGAGAATATTAGCGCTATGAATTCTACACCAAGTAAATAATGGGCTTCGCTCTCTGCGTACTTTCGGTTTCGTTTCACGTTTCGAAGTCGTGTGACGATCTCGCCGGCTTCGCGATGGCTCTGCGGCGCTGATCGTAGCAGACGTCCTCTGGGTCGGGTCGGTATTGATCTCCCGTGACAGATCTCTGCATAGATTTGTTATATCGTGTCATCACAAACATCAGAGGTGGAATTGTATTTGTGCGTGTGTGTGTGTGTGTGTGTGTGTGTGTGTGTGTGTGTGTGTGTGTGTGTGTGTGTGTGTGTGTGTGTGTGTGTGTGTGTGTGTGTGTGTGTGTGTGTGTTCGTGCTCTCACTGCGATCACAGGTACTGTACAGTCGTCGATCCTCCGTGAGGTAATACTACCAGGTCGTGGATCTCTGATACCATGCTGACCTCAGCGGCCATGTCGCCGACCAGGTCAGCCACGCTCTGACTTCCGTCGCTATATATATTAATTATTGATTTATTGAACCTCTTTTTGGGGTCATTTGCATACAGAAAGGAGCATGACTCAGGTTCTGGTTGTTTATCAGTTGTAATAGAGTCGTTCTTCACTTGGTCTTGAAAGAGCAGTGCTTGCAGGATGCAACCCAGCTCCCGAAAACGTCACGCCGTAAATGTTGTTGCCTAATATTGCAATAACAAAAGTAATATATTAAAATCCAATCTCCATTACATCCGGATTATTATATACAAGACTGAAGAAAAAATAAGGAAATGGACGTATAAGAGATTTTCTTTTTATAGAAAGAGGTCCGTTCCGTTCCGAAGATGACGTTGGAAGAAAATTGCCCAACGTCATTCCGTGGTTCTTGTCCAATATGGAGCTTGTTACTGAAGCTCGTGCGTTTTTTTTTTTTTTTTTTTTACTTTGTTTGGATAATGTAATGAACATTGAACAGGAGTTTCATTTCAGAAGGGAGAGGGAGAGAGAGAGAGAGAGAGAGAGAGAGAGAGAGAGAGAGAGAAAAGAGAGAGAGAGAGACAGTAAAGAGGGAAAAAATAGGAAGACAGATATAAGGGGGGAAGAGACAGACAGACAAAAAAAAATCACAGTGTCAGATTTTACTGAAGGCGATTAGTATCATGACCTTCGATATTCATATGACAGTCATACGATATGCATTCTGCTAATGCCTACTCATAACCTATCACGTTCGCTTCTCCTAATTGTATTCCAAATTTCCAAACAGTTTTAGTAGAATCAACAACACGTTCCCCCTATAGCCTTTGTCTAGTGAAATTGGATCTTTTTTCAACGTGAAATATTACGCTCAATTCTGGCGGGTATGTTAGCCACGGGAGTCGCGTATCAATATTCAGGGGTAAACAGTCTCTTCTCTTCCGGCCATTCGTTAGCCGAGGAAATAAGGGGACGAGATACACATCGCAAAGGTTGGTCGTGAGGGAGGGAGGAGGAGGGGGAGGGAGGGAGGGAGGTGAGGGAGGGGGGTGAGGGGAAGACGGGAAGAAAGGTTTAGGGAGAGGGAGAAGGAGAGGGGTAAGGGTAAAGGGGCGAGAGGAAGGGAGATAGAACGAAAGGGAGATGAATAAGGGTGAGGGAGTATGGTAAGGAGACGAAGACGAAAGAGGGGAAGGTGAGAGGAAGAGGAAGTATAAGGAAGAGGGATATTAATATAAAAGATATTAATATATTAAAGGTTGGAAGCTAAAGTAGAGGTAGATGAGTAAAAGAAAACCGGAAGAAAAGGTGGGTAAAATGGAAATAAAGAGGGGAAGAGGGAGAGGGTGAAGAGAGGAGATTAGAAGCTGAGGGGACTGAGGAAGAATAGAAAAAAAGAAGGAAAAGAAGGAAGGGAAGGGTGAGGAATGGGAGCGAAGGAGGGCGATTGAGAAAGAGCGAGGGGAGGACACAAGGAATGAGAGAAAGAGGAGACGCAGGAAGAGGGGGAGAGGGAGAGAGGGAACAGAGGAATTTGGGCGCAAAGGGGAGGACTAGCGAAGAAGGAATGTTTAAGAAAGAAGAAGTAGAAGACAAAAGAACATAAAGAAAGAAAACAAACATAGAACCTGACGGAAGGCGAAGGGGAGAAGGGGGCAGGGAAAATTATGGGGGTGAGAGAGACTTTCAAACCTTAGAAAAGAATAAATCCAAGGGAAGAAAGAAGAGATGGGGGGGGGGGAGAGGGGCAGGTATGACCGCTGTACTGATGACC
>BOPN01000189.1:557380-567380 GCA_017312705.2 Penaeus japonicus
CGCGAACGTAGCGAAGTGAAGATCGAGCTTTTGTAGTAGTAGAGCCTCGGGCTAGACAGGTGCTAGGAGAGACCCCCGATGGATGAGGGCAAGGGCGAGGAAGGTGAGGGGAAAGAGGAGGAGGAGGAGGGGAGGAGGAGGAAGAAGAAGAAGAAGAAGAAGAAGAAGAAGACGAAGAAGAAGAAGAAGAAGAAGAAGAAGAAGAAGAGGAAAAGGAAGAGGAGGAGCGCCGTCAAAAATAACTAGGCAGGTCTAGGGTGACGCAGAGGCAGGAGTAAGGGGCGAGGGGAGACGTGGAGGCTACTTTGGAAATACTCGCGTCACACAACCGACTTCGTCACCCGTTCGGCTAAATCGAGCTGGGAGGTGTGTCGGAAGAGGGGGGGAGAAGGGAAGGAAGGTAGAAAAGGGAGATGGAAGAGGAGAAACAGGTCAGGTGGAGGAGAGGGGGGGGAGCGAACACCTGGGGGAGACCGCATCCCGGTGTGGAAATTTATGGCTTTCGGTTTTAGACCTATCCGAAAATCGGGCCTCTTGGGGTTAATAATACTCATCGGGGCGGAGAAGCAAGTCGCTCTTACGTCTTGGTGTTCAGATGACGGTGCGCCGCCGTATTTAAGGTTCCGACTTTGCTCTGTACAACGCATTCTCCGTAAAACTTATTACACGATATTCTGTTTTAACCAGCAGAAAGAAGCCATAATAGCCATGTATGATTTCCACACCGTGATCGCATGCGTCCCATGGTCTCAGTAAATTCGCGTAATCCGTGACGTCTGTAGAGCACACGTCCATCTGACGCAAGACGCTGGAGTGACGCATGGATGACGAGGGCGGGCAGCACCTGAGGGGAAGACGTTGCTAATTATATCATCATGACGTTCAGACACAAGCTGTTGCAGGTGCCAGGAGTCGAGGCACGACAGAAGTGGGGTCTGCGAGGTGGCACTGTGATGAGGCAGGCAACGGGATTAACGTTGTTTGGAGGGAGGGGCTTAAGTACAAGGGTGGAAGAATGACGGTAGAGTGGTAGGTCTTTGAAAGGTACTTTTGTCTCTTAAGGGTGATATTAAACACTAAACTCATATTAATCAGTAATATGCATGGCAGGAAATGTGTCACAAAAATACCCAAGTTTCCGAATAAGTTATGAGGTCAAACACAATAAAGGTCTTTGATGCAACCACCGTTTTATAAACACACCCGAAAGCACCAATATATAGTGCGACCAAAGCGGGGTTCCCATTCCATTCCTTAGGCTGGCTCTAGACTAAGACACACACACGCAAGATTCCTAAGACACCAATCTGAGTAAAAGGATAGATGGGATGAGGGCGAAGAAGATATCATAAAAAGAAAGAAAAGTGAAGGTTCCTTGAGATGGATCTTGGTCGGAGGCACTGATGGATTCCCATATGATTCGGAAAAAGACTTTTGGACGGCTGGTGAGCAGGTGCCGGGTAGTGAGGCGCTGATTTGGAGGGAGAGCAAAGTTTTGCTTCAATATTTTCTCTCTTTCTCTCTCTCCCTCTCTCTCTCTCTCTCTCTCTCTCTCTCTCTCTCTCTCTCTCTCTCTCTCTCTCTCTCTCTCTCTCTCTCTCTCTCTCTCTCTCTCTCTCTCTCTCTCTCTCTCTCTCTCTCTCTCTCTCTCTCTCTCTCTCTCTCTCTCTCTCTCTCTCTCTCTCTCTCTCTCTCTCTCTCTCTCTCTCTCTCTCTCTCTCTCTCTCTCTCTCTCTCTATTTATCTATCTATCTATCTAACTATCTATCTATCTATCTATCTATCTATCTATCTATCTATCTATATATATATATATATATATATATAGCCCTGTCTCCCTCTCTCCATCTCTTTATCCCACTCACCCCCTATATGAAGTACCAAAATACAATCCTATTCGAGGTTGTGTGTAAAATTGTGCTAAATGCACAGAATAACTGTGTCCCAATTAAAATTAAAAGTGGAAGCTTAACGAAGTAATTGAGGTATCAGGCTTATGTGTCCAGAATATGGGTCGGATTAGCGGAATGATCTGTTGAAAAGCTGGTAATTAATTTGCAGCTTGATATGATTTGAGGAATTATTATATTGGTCACGCCAATTTCATTTTCTTTCATGTGTTTTTTTCTTCTTCTTCTTTCTTCTAATTTAACATTTTGTTTTGGATATTAAATTCGCTATGATGAATGTCAAAATAAATAGTGATACCAAGCGTTCCACTTTGTATATAACAAGTGGAATGTAATGGTTTATTTCTACGAGAGACTACTTATTGGATACAATTAATGGTGGTGGTGATGATGGTGATGATTATGGCACTTGCAATGAATGCACAATAATGATGATTACGTTAACGAATAATGATATTAACAACAACAAAAATCGCTTCGTGTTTCCTATAGGCCTCTCTCTCTCTCTCTCTCTCTCTCTCTCTCTCTCTCTCTCTCTCTCTCTCTCTCTCTCTCTCTCTCTCTCTCTCTCTCTCTCTGTCTCTCTCTCTCTGTCTCTCTCTCTCTCTCCCTCTCTCTCTCTATCTGTCTGTCTATCCCTCTCCCTTTCTCCCTCTCTCCCCCTCTCCCTCTCCCTTACCTCTCATGCGGCCCCCTTGCGTATGCCACCGAGACCCAGTTTCCGGCCGCCACTGCTCGTCATGCCGCGGCGCTCTGGTGGAATTAGACCGACTTCACTCGTCTGCCTTTGGCTTGCGCGCGACTCCGGTATTTTGTGCTCATGATGAACTGACTTTATTCCCTGTCTTGTCGAGATGCCGTCGCGGTCATGTTTGGGGTGGGGTGGAGGGGGAGGAGGGGGAGGGGTCGATTCTTTGGGTGTGATTCTGGTGGTGACTTCCGGTCGGCGCTTCTTTTCGTCTTCTTTTTCACACTTCTTCCACCTCTTTTATTTCTACTTCTTTTTCTTCCACAACTTCTTTTACTTCTACTTCTTTTTCTTCCACTTCTCCTTCTACTTCTTCCAATTCATTTTTTTTACTCTTTTCTTCCACTTCTTCTTCTTCTAATACCTTTTCCATATGAAACGAAATAAGAATTTTATTTTGTGATTTCGTTCAAGTATTCTTCTCCCGTAATTGCTCCGTCTCCAGTGCCGCGGTAGAAGGATTCCAGCTCGTGTCACACGTTGGTCTTTTAAGATTTACAACCTCGCCTACATCCACACCCAAGCCATTACATTGTGCGCACGCAAACACACACACACACACACACACACACACATATACACACACACACACACACACACACACACACACACACACACACACACACACACACACATCACACATCATACATGACCCATCACACATCACATCTCACACTCACTCACTCGTAAAATCACACGCACTCAAACTCACAGTTACCACAGTCACCCCCACCCCTTCCTATACCTCATTCTATCACCCCTGCCACATCCCCCCCACCCCCTACCCCCACCCCCTGCCCCCACCCTTCCAGCTTGGCCCTCGTAACACACTGCGGCCGCCAAGAGTCCACCCTCATGCACAAATCTAAAGACCCATTGCATACTGATTCGGTCTCTGGTGTACGTCAACCACTTCTCGGCCCTGCCACATGCACAGCTTTCAACATCTCGCGGTCCATGTGGTTTGCGCTACATGCTACACTCACACTAGCGGTTGTCAAGAGAGCGAGTGAAAGTGGGACGTTATATCCACTCGATCTAGCCGGGCCATAATAACATGGATTAGTTTGGTCTGTGAGATGCATAAGAGTTTCCTTTCCTTGGGTTGAGGCTATGTTGCTTATGTTGACACGTTCGGTTGTGCATTGGGTTGTTAGGGAGGGTTGTTATATGGTGATGATGATGATGACGATGATGATGGTGATGATGATGATGATGATGATGATGGTGATGATGATGATGATGATGACGATGACGATGATGATGACGATGATATTAATGATAATGATAATTAGGATAGTAATTATGATAATATATAGGAATAATGATTATGAAAATTATAATAATGATATTAATAATGATGATAAAAGTAATGATGATGACAATGATAATGATACAAATGATACCAATATGGATAACAATAATAATAATAATGATCATGACAATAAGAATAGCTAGTAACAAATATGCCGATAATGACAATAATGTTAAAAATGACAATACTTTGTATAGTAATGTGTTATGATAATCCTAGTGGTATTAACACAGGAAATTCCACTCAAGATACAAAGGAATTTATTCAGGCATGGAATATGCCATAACCAAGTGGAATAATCCATAGCCACAAAGAACTATGTTAATTAATTATTATATGAATGATAATGATAATCGTGATGTAATAACAACCGTGTAGATAATCGATCAAGAAAATAAAAATTGTGATTATCTGATTATTAAAATTACTAAATGTCATTAATATTCTTTAAAATAAATGCGCATAACGAGCAGTTGCCTCATATATGCCTTCACTTTTACGATCATATTTAGCAAGACTTATAAACATTGCTTTTTCCACTACAGTATAAACTTGAATTTCATGCTGTAGCCACGTTTTATTTCTATGAACGTTGATAGTGAAATTAATGATGTGGAAATGTTTTATTATCGCAAGTATGTCCCATTTCTGCTCTCGTAATTCTTTAAACATGTGACAGCCTATACAAAATCTGATTTTTAGGGGGATACATTTTCAACCAAATTTAGGATTTACTACAAAATACAGCGCTAGTTTTGTTTGGGCTATGTTGAAGCTCTCTCTCTTTCGAAGTGCCTTATTCTGCTAAACCGGCGACGGCCACGGATTCCTATAATTCTATGCTCTTGCCGGTTTTATAACTAGTCATAACTAATTTTCATCCAGATAAATTTATGTTGAAGTACTGACAGTGAAATGACTTCATCGGAACCAATTACCAAAATGATTATTAACTGTTTTCCGAAATATATAAATGATATGTAGTTTTAACACGACCTTTACGCAAATATAAGACCGTGTTTTTATTCGAAAACTTTCTAATATCTATATATGGCTAACGTAATGATAAGAAGATAGTGAATCGAGCCGGCTACTATTCATATTCTACCAACTGTATAGTTGACGCTACGAGCAATAACATGAAGCTGATGTAGTTGAATTCTTGCATTTATTTGCACCATATTATAGGAACAGAAGAATAGATTCTAACGTCAATATCATGAGTGATGAGAGCCAAGGTTACCCAGCTACAATTCGAGATCGATACTCGGCTGAAGACTTCTCGGTAAGGTTGGTATTTCGGTCGAGTTGCCTTGCAAAAAATACTTTTCTCTAATTTCCGGCGACAATTACGAAAAATTACATTATTTTTAAATAGCATATGATTTGGAAATATTTTTCTCATCCCGATAAGTATCTCGTTGCTTGTTTATATGTCCATAATTAATAGTAATATCTAAATAGTAGATTCGAAGGGGGCGTCGGCATCTGTATGAGTGACGTATTGATGACGTCAGCCGCTGGGCCGCCGATGCGCCGACTCGCGCCGGCTGGAGTTGTCGTGAAGCGCGCGTCGTCGAGATCGGACGTGCCGCTGTGCCCTTTAGTGTCGACCAACAAACACTTCACAGACGGTGAAGAATGTGCTTGTAGCGAAAACCTACACAGGTCCTAGAGGGCAACATTAAGGGAGTGAACGAGTGTACAAAGTGAAGCCTAGTGGCTTGTACATAAGTGTGTATATACAGTGATTGTTGGTGCTGGTTTGAGAGCCAGCGCGTCGCCGTTGTTCGTGGATACTGTGTATCCTCTGCTGCCGTCCTCCTGCTGAGCGCCGTGTGTCGCCTCTTCAGCAGCCATGGCCGATGTAAGTAGGGGCCGCCCGCCCCCGCCCGTGCTTTGCGGGCTGCTCGCTGGCGCGGGCGTTGTTTTCTCGGGCTGGGTGGGTTGTCCGAGAATTTTCTTCTCCACGATGTAGGCCTAACAGCCAGCTCTGAAAGTGGGTGTAGTAAAGTCAGGGCGGCTTGTGGGTGGCGGTGGAGGCACGCATTGATCTGTGCGTTGCGGGCGCGACCCGTCCAGGGAATCAATACCCGGTAGAGGACGGGGGCGCTGCCCACTCCACCTGCAACTCGCTACCTGCAATACTGTCACTATGCCCATCAAAGTATCCTGTCCAAGAGGTTGGCTAAGTTACGATTCGGAAACCCCAATAAATGGGTCTTCGGACGTAAGTTGCAACCAAAGTACTAACCACAGCAAGAAAAGATCGAAGCACCTTAGGGAAGCGTAAAATCTCCAAAAATGGCTGAGTCGCGGAATGTAAAAGATGAGTAATTTCCTCCCTTGTAACTGCTATTCAAGAGGACTACCGGTAGGCCAGGAGAGGCGGCTATAAATAGTTCGGTTGGTAACATATCAGAGGCAAAAGGCTCAGGGTGGTAATGCTTAGAATAGCCCGATGTTGGAGGGGAGACTTGAGGGCTCCAATTAAGACGGGTCGCAGAGGGGGAAGCCAGATATTGTTACGCACGGATATTGTTCTGGATTCAAGGAAAACACGGGCTTCTTCAGTTGGCAGAGAATGTTTCGCCAGGCACAAGACGAGAAACTCATTTTGAAATGGCGGCTAAAAGTCGCTTATGGTTGGTAAATGCATTTATTATCTCCATTGCTCTTCGCTAGCACGAAGAGTGTTAGTCATTCTAAAATTCAAATTTTCGATGGAAATTCCCTAAGTATTGTATGTAATTTTGCGACATCCAAAAGTTGGATCTCGATACTCATGTATTCCCTAATTCTGTATGTTTCCTAGCAAACCAAAAACATTACCTAAAGAGGAAATGTACTTTCAAAAAGTTTGGATGGAAATGCCGTTTTCTTCGTATTTCACTCTTAATATTCCCTGAACTCCCTGCGAATTACAAAAATACTGTTTGTTCACAAGTCCGCAACCAATCTGTTCTGTAGCGAGATCGGCCAATCTCCCCGAAAAAGTTCTATTGTAGGAACGCATTTTCTCTTGTACGATCTAAATCCACCCAGTGATGCAGGTTCTGTTACATTTATAGACTAACCCAGAATAAGAATGTATAATCGAGGAGATTGCAGGTCAGCCATGAAATAGGAAAAGAGTTCGGACTCGATCAGTGAGAGGACCAAGTAGAAATGGGAGACATTGAAGAATTGTTGAAACGAGAAGGGGCGTGAGTTTTTCGCCCACTTTCTTACTCCAATTCACTCTTATTTGATGTTTTATGTCCCAGGAGGCGAACAAGTCCATGATTCCCTTGATTCGTAACTTGGAGAAGACCATATTCTGCCATCCACAAGTGTATTTTATTCATTTTTAATCCTCGAGTTTGACAGATCAAAACCATGCATGTTTCCACATCTTGACAAATTGATCAGATAAGCATTCTTACCGGTTTAACTCTACGTGCATGCAAGATGATGTATGGCAAGAGAAGATGTAGCATATGCTCGATTACGTCCAATATCTTCACAAATTAAATTTTTTTTTAGTAAATTACTTAAAAAGAGCTATATCTTCTTTCCAGTTGCTAACATTATTCAAATGATCTTCAATTACACTTCATTGAAAAACCCGTCATAGAATTCCGATATTTATATATTGATTCCAATAGCTTCAGATGGCTACTTTAAAACGAGATTCACATAAATTTATTTATTCCACAGCCAGATGAAGTTTTCAGAAGAACGTCCTAGAACACTGCTTTCCAAATTAATGTCCGACTTCGCTTGGTTAAGATATATTCACACACTCATGCGTTAGAAAAGGCCATACTGTAGGGATTCTTCTGATATTCCATCGGGCGTAAATGTGTCATAAGGGGCCAATATATATAATGAGATTCAAAAGTCCTTTGAACGGGTGACTGTATTTTGAAGTATGCGATATACATTCATATTATAATTCTAGAAGTAATAGAGAGATTTAAAAGGTAACAGCTGTTCCCCGAAGAAAAAAGGAGTATTCTAAAACAACCGGCAGAAATCCAAGATGGCGGCATTGATGCCAACTGATAACGGGCGTGAAAGTCGGCCGCATCCTTTACTATAGTATTCAGTTTTCGTGTCTGCAGAGTTTTGTTAAATAAGCATTGAATAACCCAAATCTGCCTCCTCAATATGTATAAAGGTTTGTAGGGATGTATCGATAGAACCGGCTTCCCAGGCCCTTTACAACTGTACGCAGACGCTCAACTATTGATTGGAGTTGAGGGTGTTGCCGGGTGTCGCTGGATTCCCAACTCCCCGGGAAGTTGGCAGGTAATGTTCATCAAAGTTTCTCACTTGTTTCCATTATTTTCCTCACTGAAATCAAACGAAGCCCCCACATTTCTTTCAAAATGGTAAGCTCAAGAGGCTTAAACTTCAGATGGAAATACAGATGGTGGCGTAGATGGGGGAAGGGGGGACGGCCCCGGAGGAGCTGACACTGTTGAACGAGCCGGACTAGACTGGTGTTCAGGTGTTGGGATGGTGCATTGCAGAGGTGGGCTACACTTTGCCGCCCACCCTATAGCATTTGCACCACCAATTGTCACCTGCCCTTGCTTCGACACCTTGCCCTAGTATATGCACTTTGGGCTCTTGCAGAAGAACACCAATGAATCTTGGTACCGAAGATACGAGAGATAAACGAATCCTTGGAATCCGACGCCAAGCGGCATCAACATGCCGGCTTCAGTCAATTATGCATTTGGGTTTGAGTACCCTAGACATCTGGCTTCTACATTAGAACACCAGAGCTTACTGTGTTTCATTACTCCAAATCGAGTAAATAGTAAACTTTCAGTACCTTGCTTTCAAACGTTGATTGATAAGCTTAGGGAAACTCGGCGAACCGGTTTCAAAAGCCGGCCTCCCGGCTCCGCACCCAATTTACCTACCTGTCACCCGTAGCTTTGCTTAGCCATGGTAAATCGAAAGATATGTTATATACATATATAATTACATATATATCTATAACAGACACACACACACACACATTTATAATGTAGGTGTCATTAGTTAATAACGTCTTCGTCTACACACCTTTAGTGTGTAGTAATCTGTGCCTTAAAAGAAGCAAGTCTCGCAACAGCTAAGAAGCCCC
The DNA here is from genome assembly GCA_017312705.2 of Penaeus japonicus. NCBI lineage: Eukaryota > Metazoa > Arthropoda > Malacostraca > Decapoda > Penaeidae > Penaeus > Penaeus japonicus. The sequence continues at coordinate 566,476 of BOPN01000189.1, forward strand.
GGTCTGCTCGCAGGAAGCCATACGCACCTATTACATTGTAGGTCCTAACGCCTGATTTTTTTTCATTCGTTCTTGCTTGTCAGGTGTTTAACCTTGGGCTGTTGCACAAAGGACGACCGGTTGCCATTATTATACGCAGTTATTGCATCCCACTTAGTTATTGCATATGGGTTGATGCCGTTAAGAATACGGCCGGTATCGCTTTCTATTGGCATACTGTGTAGAGCAACCGAACTTGATTTCGTAATACTTACGTAACCACTGTATTCTGTAAGGTGGTTACATCAACCGTTCTTCCTCCTCCCGTTCTTCAAGCCTTGGTTTCCTGTTTTATTTTTTAATTGTAAAGATAACCTGTATTCAGTATAGGACGTTAGAATTATGATTGGATTATGGTGTCACAATAGGCTATCGGAAATTTTAAATGATTTTGCGATATTGAAGTTACTTGTTTTGACAAGGGGATTGGCTATCGGTTGCAACTACTGAACAGATGGTTGAATTTGTTTCAGCAAGATCGTTTGAGCTTCGACGTGCGTGGATTATTAAATGAAGGCGTATCATAAAGTTACTATCATTCAGTGTGGTTTACACACTTTCTTTATAGCTTTTGTATTGAAGTGAAAAGCCTCACACAGTAGAATGCGACCCGAACTTCCCTGAATTATCATTGATAACCGAGTTATCCATCCCCATTTGACTGCCTCTGAAATCGCAGCAATGCGAGGTGCAGGGTGATTAAGATGGAGAACCACGCTGCATCTTCCAAGGCAACTGCACGTGCTACAAGGCCAAGTGTTTGCCGAGTCCTACCTCTTTTCATCTAAAAGTAATTTGTTAATGCAGCGGGTGGTGGTTCATCATTTGCTGAAAATTTGCCGATGGAAGTAGCTTTGATAAGGCAG
>BOPN01000189.1:572380-607380 GCA_017312705.2 Penaeus japonicus
GGACTAATATTTTCTGTATTATTTCTTCTTGTGAAACTTTCCTTTGTTGTATTTTCTGTTTTACAATTGTCTTCTTGTACCATATTTTCTTTGATTTTATTATATTTGTATTGTATTTCTTGTATGCAAGTCTTGTATAACATTGGGTGAATGTGCAGAGAAGTGTATAAACAATTGTCACAGTATTACTTTATGCACTTCATGCACATAAAATGCCAATGATATCTATTTAAGAATACAGATTAATGATTCGGAAGGCTATGATGTGATATAGCATATTACCTCTGAGTCTAAAGAGCTGCAAAGCAAAGCTATCATAGCAAAAGTGATCTAGAAGGCTACCGATATTGATCAGAAAATCCCATTCATATATTATATATATATATATATATATATATATATATATATATATATATATATATATATATAAAGTTTGAGAACGATGAATTTAAATTTGCTTCTGATTATCTGTGGCAGTCTTAGACCATTGTGTGAGCTTCTTTTCTTACCAGGTGATTGGGTTTGATGCATGTTAAAGACTCATTGGTGGGAATGTTGAATGGCTATGAATGTATAGTGTGTCTGTTTGACATTGTTCTTTGTACCAAGACCTATATAACTTTTCATAAGGACTTACTAATATTTCTGTATATGACATGTTGAATTTTTCTTTTCTTTTTGAAATTTTATTCCTAAGTAATTTGTTTTTGTAATTAAAAAAAAAAGGATCAGTTGAGTTTTCATGTTTGCTCTTTTCCATTTTAAGTTTTTAGTATTAGATTACTCATTTTCATATTTATTTATTTTTTCTTCAAAAGATAAAAGATTACAAGTATACAGATTGTTGGTTGTAATAAATCTCAAAATTTTAGTGCATCTTCCCTTTTGATTTTAAATATCAGCCATGTATTGACCTTTACATTTTTATTTCAGTCGAAGAAAAAGCCTCAAAAGGCTAAAGGAGGGAAGAAGGGAGAAAAAGATTTGAGTGATCTGAAGCAGGAGTTGGAACTTGATGAGCACAAGGTCCCTATTGAGGAACTTTTTCAACGTCTCACTGTTAACCCAGACACAGTAAGTTCACATGAGTTCTCAGTTATAATGTTGACATATTACATAGATGGAGAATACTGCTGTGAATTAAATTATATTATATACCAATGAATAGAATATAGAAGCTTATACCCAAGGAGTTAAGTCAAATACAAGTCCAATTGTAACACTTTCGTGTGTCGTCTTCCATGACTCAAGCATTGCTGACGTCTCCTATAACCTTCCAGGGTCTATCACAAAGTGAGGCTAAGCGCCGCCTTGAGCGAGATGGGCCGAATGCTCTTACCCCACCCAAGCAGACTCCAGAATGGGTCAAGTTCTGCAAAAATCTCTTTGGAGGTTTCTCACTCCTGCTGTGGATTGGCGCTATCCTCTGCTTCATCGCCTACTCCATTGAGACAGCCGCAGAAGAGGAACCCAACAAGGACAACGTAGGTTTTTAATGTTTTGTAGCAGATAGAGGGAATTTCTCTTGATATATACATTAATTGGTAATTATTGTCTTGTATGTAAACTAAGATGCATAGCCTTAAAATTGATTCAGGCAACTTACAATTAGAGAAAATATTAAATTTGATGTTTGTAGACATTTCCTTTGGTTAAAATTCTTGTCGGATTTTTTTTTTTTTTTTTTTTTTATAATCAGGTAGGCCTAACTTTAGTGTACTTTAGAAAACTGTGTTACCTGATCAAATAACATGTCACAATTTGTATTTAAAAACTACAAGTTACATCAATTTATTTTTAGCTTTACAGTTAGATAATAAATTGTGAATTTATTAGTTATAAGTATACATTAAGCCTTTTGAGCAAAAGCAGTTAATGAGAAATGCAGTTTAAAAATTGATGTCAAGACCATAGATTTTTTTAATATATGAAATTTAATATATGTATTGTCATTTTTCATTTGTGTAGTTATTATTAGACATAACATTTTTTTTCTTCTTTAAAGGATTTAATTTGACAAGCAGCTGGCATGCAGATGTTGGAGTTTTAGTAGTTCGACAGAGTGACTTTTGTATATTTAAACATTTCCTATATTTTCCAGTTTTTCAGGTTGCTATTGACAGAAAAATTCCTGTATAGAAAGATTGAATAAAGCAATTGATAGTAAGTTTTGAAGGGTAAGAATTAGACAGAATAGTAATGATAATAAAGGAAAGATTTATAGTCTTGATGTGTGTGTATGTATATAGGTGCGTTCATGCATCCACGGGGCCATACCTGTGTGCTTGTTGTAGATGTGGGAGGGTCCATGTGAAATCAGATTTTTCAAAACTGTTAACATGGTGATATTTTACAGTTGTACCTAGGTGTTGTGCTGACTGGTGTGGTGATTATAACAGGCGTCTTCTCCTACTATCAGGAGGCAAAGTCCTCTGCCATTATGGATTCATTTAAGAACATGGTGCCTCAGGTAAACCTGTAGTGATGCTATATACCTTAGGTATTTGGCAGATGTCAGTCTCTCTCCTGCAGTTCTTATGAGGAGTACAAAGGTAGTGAATTGTGGTGGGTATGCGATCACTTGAGGAAAAAATTAGATTGAATTAGATAGGGAATTGGGAGAGGTAAGAAAGCAGAGGCAAAATAGTCCAGGGAATTATAGATAGAAGGCACCCTTTTTTTTCCCCTATGTGAGGAAAGAAGATATTACAAAGGAATGATGGTCTGGAGTTCACAAGACAGGCACAATTACGGTAAATTTTATATTTTGATATTTTTCATTTTATGCCTGACCATTGCAAGTCACCACCCCATTGCTTTTTATCAATTTTTTATTTTCTTGATTTTCTTTGAAGCTGAGTGAGACTCAAATCGACCAAGAGTCTTAGATTGCATAAAATCAGACATGTATAAATATAGGATCCTTCTGCATTGGCCATTATCTTCCCCTTTCCTTTTAATTTTGTTGCCTTTTAGCACATCCAGATGCAGCACTTTTACACAGAGTACACTACTTTTACCTCTGTGTCTGTGTAAAAGAAGATCCAGAACATTAATTTGATACTGAAGGTTAAGGAAAAAGTAAAATGATAAGAATTGCAAAAATAAGTACTGACCAGTAAGCTTGTTTGCAGTTGTACCTGGGCATTGTGCTCACAGCTGTCGTGATCATCACAGGCGTCTTCTCATATTATCAAGAAAGCAAGAGCTCCCGCATTATGGAATCTTTCAAGAACATGGTCCCTCAGGTGAAGATGCGAATGATTAGTTGAAGCTGTATTGCTAAGCGTATTGTGTTGTCATTGTCCATGCATCACTGGATCTTTTTGCAGTAATAAATATAGTATGATTGGCCAATTAACAAATCTGTTGGTGCAGTTGATATTTATTGATGCATTAGAGACCTTGTTCTAATCTAAGTTTCTTCTCTGATCCTCTTGCTTCTGTCACTAAAATCTATTTTTCTGACCTTGTGCTCTTGACTTATCTGTGACATCTTTTTGTGTGTCTATCCTCAATCTTATTTCCTCTTTGTGTATTGTGACCTTTTTCCTAACACTTTCCGTATGCCCAAACTGAAGGTATGGACACTAGTAATTTAATCTTTCTTTACTCTTATGTCAAAGTATCATATCTTCTTTACTTAACCTAACTAAGTTAGCTGACCACCTTTCCACTAACATTTTGGTGTGTGCATTAATGTGATTGATAGCATTATAGTACACTGACATCAACAAAGAAAATTTTAATCCATTCTTAATGATTTGAAGATTCAATCTGACTTTCTTATTCAATGACACATGAATTACTCCTGTATTTCTAGAACTTTGATTGAAAAAGTATATGTAGATGTCAGTGTATCAGCTGAATGATTTGCTTTAGTAATATACTTAACAGAATACAGATTTAAGGATAGAGTTTAATAACCAGGCATTGGTTTAGCCCATAAATTTTGAAGTCAGACTTCATGCCTTACAAAAGGACCCATGGTAAGGCTGTTTGATATTTGATTAGTCTTTAGTTATCCCTGCTGTAAGTTTCAACAGAAAGGCAAATTCTCTATTTATTAAATTGTATCTGGTATCCTATAACAATTTGAACTTGGAGTTGAAACTTAAGCATTACATATTTAACATGATTCTTCTCAGGTAAGCAAATGAAATATATATGTGTGTGTGTGTGTGTGTAAGTAAGTATATGTATATGTGTGTGTATATATATATGTGTATTTATATGTATATATATATATATGTATATATATATATATATATTTATATATATATTCATATTTATATATTTGTGTGTGTGTGTCTAGTGAGTACTTGATAATATATTATTTTTATTTTTCCATCAAAGTTTAGATTTAGTATTTGAATTTCAGTTCATACTGTTAAGCAGCTTAAGAAATTAGAGCAGAGAAAAATTAACTAAGATATAAAGATTGATCTGATTTGTTAGTGTAAGATTTAAGATAACTACATGTTATTAAACACTGAAGCTAATTGATACTTCTTTTTCAATCAGTATGCTATTGTTCTTCGAGATGGTGAGAAGCAGAATCTTCAGGCTGAGGAACTGTGCATAGGAGACATTGTAGAGGTCAAGTTTGGTGATCGTATCCCTGCTGATATCCGTGTCATCGAAAGCAGGGGCTTCAAGGTTAGTTTCTGGTCTTGTAAAATTAATATTTATGATATTAATTGTAGTGATGGTTTTAATGATATTTCCAATTATTTTTTTTACTGATTGATTTGTGTGTTTTAGGCTTCCAATTATATTGAAGACTAAGTAGAAAGCAGTAATGCAAACATCTTTCTCACTCTATAGGTCGACAACTCTTCCCTGACTGGAGAATCCGAACCCCAGAGCCGATCACCTGAATTCACTTCTGAGAACCCCCTTGAGACCAAGAACTTGGCTTTCTTCTCCACCAATGCTGTCGAGGGTGTGTTATTTTGTGCTGTACATTTAGATTTTCATATCTTTCCTGATTCAAACTCCTCATTGATTATTGTTAAGTCACAGTATTAATGACATTGAAAGAGCTGTAACCACTAATTTGTATATGGTTTACAGGTACCTGCAAGGGTATTGTTATCATGATTGGCGACAACACTGTGATGGGTCGTATTGCTGGTTTGGCCTCTGGATTGGAAACTGGTGAAACTCCCATTGCCAAGGAAATTACCCATTTCATTCACATCATTACTGGTGTGGCTGTCTTCTTGGGTGTGACCTTCTTCGTTATTGCCTTCATCCTTGGTAAGGTTTCCTAGTTGAAAGTATTTGTCAAATATGTAATATTACTCTTGACTTCAGTCAGATTGTGGTACATGGCTTAATAAATGTGATGAAGGTTCTTATACTCAGTCCCTTATCTTTGAAAGATGTTTTATGAGCATAAAATTTATCCAACTAATTTGTGAACTTCATAATTTCAGGGTACCATTGGTTGGATGCTGTTGTGTTCCTCATTGGTATCATTGTAGCCAATGTGCCTGAGGGTCTGCTAGCCACTGTCACTGTGTGCTTGACTCTTACTGCCAAGCGCATGGCTGCCAAGAACTGCCTTGTAAAGAACTTGGAGGCTGTGGAAACTCTGGGATCCACATCTACCATTTGCTCTGATAAGACTGGAACCCTCACCCAGAACCGTATGACAGTAGCACATATGTGGTTCGACAACACCATCATTGAAGCTGATACATCTGAAGATCAGTCTGGCTGCCAGTATGACAAGACCTCACAAGGCTGGAAGGCTTTGTCCAGAATTGCTGCCCTCTGCAACCGCGCTGAATTCAAGACTGGCATGGAAAACACTCCCATCCTGAAACGTGAAGTAAACGGCGATGCTTCTGAAGCTGCTCTGCTGAAGTGTGTGGAATTAGCTGTTGGTGATGTAAAGGGCTGGCGTGCACGTAACAAGAAGGTATGTGAAATTCCTTTCAATTCCACCAACAAGTACCAAGTGTCCATCCACGAGACTGAGGATAAGAACGACCCACGATACCTTGTTGTGATGAAGGGAGCCCCTGAGAGGATCCTGGAACGTTGCTCCTCCATCTACATCAATGGAGAGGAGAAGCCCCTCGATGAAGAAATGAAGGAAGCTTTTAACAATGCCTACCTTGAATTGGGTGGCCTTGGAGAGCGTGTACTTGGTTTCTGCGACTACATGTTGCCAACTGACAAATACCCACTTGGATACCCCTTCGATGCTGATGCTGTGAACTTCCCTGTCCATGGTCTGCGCTTCGTGGGTCTGATGTCTATGATTGATCCTCCGCGTGCTGCTGTACCTGATGCTGTAGCAAAGTGCAGATCTGCTGGTATCAAGGTTATCATGGTTACTGGTGATCACCCCATCACTGCCAAGGCTATTGCCAAGTCTGTGGGTATCATCTCTGAAGGTAACGAGACTGTTGAGGATATTGCACAGAGGCTGAACATCCCCATCAAGGAGGTTGACCCCACTGAAGCAAAGGCTGCTGTTGTTCACGGTTCCGAACTTCGCGACATGACATCTGAACAGTTGGATGACGTCCTCCTCCACCACACTGAAATTGTGTTTGCCCGTACCTCCCCTCAACAGAAGTTGATCATTGTAGAAGGTTGCCAGCGTATGGGTGCCATTGTAGCTGTAACTGGTGATGGTGTGAATGATTCTCCTGCTCTGAAGAAGGCTGATATTGGTAAGTGGTTTTGCCAACTAAAATTACTAGTATATTTGATTTTTGATAATGCACAAAATTTTTGCTGAAATATACTTGGATTATACACACAATTTTGCAATGTTAATGATGCTGAATCTTATACTTACAGGTGTTGCCATGGGTATTGCTGGTTCTGATGTATCTAAGCAAGCTGCTGACATGATCTTGTTGGATGACAACTTTGCTTCCATTGTTACTGGTGTTGAAGAAGGCAGGCTTATTTTCGACAACCTCAAGAAGTCCATTGCATACACTCTGACATCTAACATCCCTGAGATCTCTCCTTTCTTGTTCTTCATGATTGCCTCAGTCCCACTTCCCCTTGGAACTGTGACCATTCTCTGCATTGATCTGGGTACTGACATGGTAAGTCAAGCTAACTTTTATTCCCAAAGACAACTTTCAAGGGAAGGGTGACACACTTTTTTTTTTCTCTCCCAGAACAATATTTTACTTCAAAGTTTAATATCCACTCAGTAATTTAAACACATGGCCAGACCCCAATAATTTTTTGCCACATTTAATATACAAACATATATAACCCTGGGTTTACATATTTTGCCATATATTTTACCAGTTATGGACTTTTTCTTCCCAAGCTGCCAGCTATATCCTTGGCTTATGAACAAGCAGAAAATGACATAATGAAGAGGCGCCCCAGAGATCCTATATATGACAAATTGGTTAATGAGAGGTACTGAGTCAAACGGTGATATCACCTCTGTTGTAGATGGGAAAAAATGCATAGTTGTAAAGTAATTGCCAGGTAATTCTTGAAAAGTAAATTTCTTTGCCTATTCATTGTTATAAGTAATATTCAAGTTCAGTAGCAAAACTTATCCATAATGTAGAGTACCTTGCTTTGTAAAATTGGAAAGCCTTAAGATTTGCCTCTTTACACACCCTACACGTTTATTCCCTGTACAATTTCCGTCCTCTCGGTAGATCCCAGCCATATCACTGGCCTATGAAGCTGCGGAGAGTGATATCATGAAACGATATCCACGAAATCCATTCAAAGACAAACTTGTCAACGAAAGGTAAAAAGGGCTGCATAAGAATGGATAACATGGAACGAATTTTTTATCCAGCTTTTGCAAGATGGCAAATTTCATACTCTGCCACTTTTATTAGCACGCAAAATTGGCTATGGGATTTTTCTGACTTAATAGGCAAAGGTTTGGTCTCAAATTTGAAAAGACCATGTTTTGCATGTTTCTTTTTTTATATATTTTATAACATTGAAGAAAAGAATAAGAAGACAAGAGTGGACAATTTTAGTAAGGTATTTTTAAGAAAAACAGATTGTTGAGGGACCAACAATCTGAATTCTCTCGGCTTATCAAAATGGGCTGGCGGGGGATAACAAGCAGCAGAATGCATTTACCCCCTTTTTTTATTCATATTTTATCCATATTTCAAATTAAAACTCGAAATTAGGTTCATGAGAATGATCTTGCTAGTATTTATTTTCTCTCCCCCAATAAATTATTCTACAAAAGCTATGAAAATTTAATGAACTCTTCTTTTAAGCTACTTACTTCATTGTGCTTATTCTAATACTTCAAAATTTTCTCCTATGCCTCACCATTTGCTAAATGTCATCATTCACTGTGACCAGGCAATCACATTCTTATATTATATACACATTCGCACACGATATTCATGTGTGTATGCTTGTATAGTTTACTTTTATACATGTCTATACATATGTATGCACACACCAAGCACAGAAAAAAACATTTAAATAAATACATTGACAGACAAACATTTCAGCACACAAATCCTATAATGATGGTGCAAGAGCATTTTGCAACATAACTTAAATTTTTCATGAAGATCTTTGCTTCCTGTTCCTCTTCCCTCTAACTCAGCTTATATCCTTTCTATTATTTATAGATGGATAACAAATCAATATTTTTATAATCATTATAATGATGATTATTGTTATTAATGGCCCAATATACCCATATAGCTTTTTTTTTCTCTTTTTATGGTAACTGGAATGCACTTTTTCTTTTTCATTAAATTTTCCCCCAGAGTGCAAGTCACAGATATAGACATTTTGTGATTTTTGTCTGATAAATTCAGATTTTTTATACTGATGCCATAAGTTAGAACTTGCTAACTTGAAAAATTTTATAGTAGGATTTTGGTTAGAGCATACTACCATAATACTTTTCTTAGAATTTTATATACATATGCTCCTGTCCATCACATTAAGTAATCTGCAATTATCAGAACTGATAGTATTTTTTCACCACTGTCTGGGATTATTCATAAATTTCATTCACAATGTCATCTTGCACACGGATCACCCTGCCACTGCAGGCTGAGTGTGTAGACTTGCTAACTCTCAGCCGTCCATATCGCACAACTTGGGCCGTGTTCTGTAAAGTGTATTTTTCAGGCCACATAGATATTAGATTTTTTTTTTTTGTTTTTCTTGAATTAAATTTTAATATGAAAGCATGCTGGTCTCCATATTTTCATATCAGTTTTTATCTTTATACCAAAAATATAAGTTGAGAGGCCTGAAGGTTGCACCTGTTGCAAGCGGTGTTTGTGTGTATTGACCTGCCATGCATGCCATATTCATCACCATAGTGTCGTGCCTCAAAGAGTTCACCCCGTGTGTATCTGGTCTCATATCTGTCTTTTTTTGTCTGCCTCTTGTCCTGTGCTGGCCATGACAGGTCCCAGCCATTTCCCTTGCCTATGAAGCAGCTGAATCTGATATTATGAAGCGTCAACCCCGAAATCCGTTCACCGACAAGCTTGTGAACGAGAGGTAACGTGTGCAGGTTCTCTCTCTCTCTCTCTCACTTTCTCTCTGCCTATCTCTCTCTCCCTATATATATATATCACTTCCTGTATATCCATCCTACACCCTAATATCAGATCAATCAACCCAGATGCTGGAGAATCTCAGTGATCGAACCCTTGCATGAATGTTCTCTAGCAGATGCAGATCCAGAGTATGTACAAGCATCAGCTGTGCTTGAAACCAAAACAGAACAATACAAGGACAGAGTCTAAGCAATCAGGAACTAGCACTAAAAGCACAGCTTGCTTAAGTACTCTTTTTGTATGGGACACGATGACTGAGGCTTGTGTGCTCTTTTTCTTTAGAGTACAATGAATTCAGGTCCAAAATCATCTTGTCTCATGTCTTAGCCTATCCGAGATCCCCTACACACAAATTTACTGCTGTTCAAGGGGCCTGTCACCATCTTTCTGGTAATGCTAGCACATGCCCAACAGGACAGAGCAGAGCTCATATCTTGGTACATTTATTGCATTTTCTTTTATTTCTAAGTGCATTTTAAGATTCCAGGTTATGCAAGCTGCAGCATTTGTAGTGGTTCTTATCTTTAATTTCACGTGTCACTTTCGTCCCAATGTGTTTTGCATTTCATTTTGTTCAATTCTATTTTAACCTCCTTATTTGGTTAATATTTAGGTGCCTGCCATTTCCCTTGCCTATGAAGAAGCTGAGTCTGATATTATGAAGCGCCAGCCCCGAAATCCATTCAGCGACAAGCTTGTGAATGAGAGGTAATGTTTTTATGAAGTGCAACAATTTGCATACTAACAACTTCATGTATTTCTCTTCTCGTCGAGTGAGTTAGTGAAATCCAACTAACAAGCTTGTTGTCGAAAAAATGGTGGTGGTATAACAATTTGAACTTTTTTTTCTTCTTCTTCTTTTTTTGAAAGCGTGTTGTCCAAAGATATGCTACCTCTTCTTTTTTATGAATGGTTTCACAATCATGGGGGTTTATATTTCTTTTTTTTTATTTTTGCATGCTCTCTTTTTTATTGTTTGAGCAAAACCATATATTTGACCAACAATTTCAGTGTTTGTGGAATTATGGTTAAAGTTTATTCATTCTACCAAACATTTGGTCGCTTATATAAGGAAGGATTTCTAAGGTTGATTTTTTTTTTTTTTTTTTTTTTTTTTTTTTTTTTTTTTTTTTGTATTGTATTACTATTAGAAACTTCTTGCACAAACTTACAAAATGCTTTCATGTTCTTCACTCATGAATAGCATTGAGGATTAAAAAAAAAAGTCAGTCCTTTATTTTGTCTTTTCTTTTATTCTGGTGGGTGCATATAAATCAAAAAAGTTCTCTTCATTGGAATAACTGATGCATGAGTTAGAAAGAGCTTTGTGTGCATGGTGTGCCTATTCTATTTCCACATCTTTTAATTTTCCTTTGTTTATTTTTACACCCCTGTTCTCTTTGATCCATGATGCTTTACGTGTCCAAAGACTGTTCTAATTGCTTCGAAGGATATATTCCGAAATTGCTGTGGTTCATACCATGGGTCCTGTGTTCCAGCCATGTACTGTAGAAGTGCACCGTAGCGTGAATGACGCGGCGATAACGGCAGTATGCAATTCGGCTGCTCAGATGCTTCCTATTAAATGGGCTGTATTACTTAGGAAATTGTCTGTGTCTGTCTCAGTCTGACTTACAATGTAAGTAGATGATGCTTCTAGAACTTGAAATGCAATGCGTATGATCCATCTACATAGCCACACCAGTCGGTGGTCTTCACTGTGGGAAGAGGTCGTTGCTAGGCTGACTGGCTTTTCATGCTAGTTACAGGGGGAAAAGGGGTGGTTCTAGTCTATTTTACGGCTCCTGCCTTGCCCTCTACCCACCTATGAACCACCACGGCGTGTGGGCTAACCACATCACCGATTGATAGGGGCCAGCTAAGTAATTGTTCATCGCCACACCATCCTCATGGAAGCATTCCTGGATGCCCGTGAGCATTGCTAATTTTCCGTAAATTTTTACACAAATGCGCAGGTCCCGGCCATTTCCTTGGCCTATGAGGCTGCAGAATCGGACATTATGAAGCGCCAACCACGAGACCCGTGGCACGACAAACTTGTCAATTACAGGTGAGCTGCCACCACTATTCAGGAGGTTTTTCGCAAGCCCATTCTCCCTTGTTACTGTATATCAAGAATGTTTGGTTGGTGTCAAGGTGAAGCATACTGCTCCCATTGGAGAGCTGTAATTGATGTTTTAGAATTTTCACCAAGAAAATGTATGTGTTCGGACTATGTTTACAGACAGGCGCATCAATACATTGCACAGAACCACCTTATCTTACACTCGTTGGTCAATGTTTTATTGCTTAGGTTTATGTATATCTATACCTTATCCATGGAATGCCAGCTCTCAGCCTATACTACAGTTTGTTTGTAATTGCTGAAGCCTTCATTGTTTGATAGTCAGTGTTCTATGAAAATGTACATTGTGGCACATCATACAAGGATGTGGATGTAGGCAGAGTAGAGATGTTAACAAATAATATGTAACATTTTCATACATAGGCAGGTACATAATGATTTATTTTACATCACTTGTGATTGTCCAGTCCATGGATTATTAGTGGCCCGACTGTAAAGGATATCAACACTTTGTCAGTATCTTCTACCTGCTTTGTTTATACAGGAGTCCTTCATGCACCATGTTTGTGAGTTAACTGGGATAAGAATTTTCCAGTGGATTTGTGTTCGCACTGCGTTTGTATCTATTCTTTTTGTAATGGACTGATAAGGCACTCTTTATCCATACCTCAAACCGTTTGTGAAAGTTGCCCCCAACATTTGTACAAACTTCCGTTTTCCCTATGCATGGAATCTGAGGAAATTGAATGCATGAATCTTGTTTTGTTTTTTCTGTAAAATGATATGTTCCACCACCATAGAGGATCTACAGCATCTAAGAAAAGGGTAAGGGAACCTCATCTGTGCAGATACCCCATAGAGACAAAGCCTGAATTTTTCTTGTAGAGTTCTCACTTTTAACTAAGGTTTTATTCAATAACACTACTGGATACTATGACTAACCCTAAGTATTTACTCTGATTATAGTAGATAGTATGTTTATACATAGCAAGAGTTCATATCTTACCTGTTAGATGCATTTTAATTGCAGTGTTGCAATTTTCAGAAGGGATTCTTCAGATTACAGTAATTATATGTATTTATTTGAGGTATTTTTTGACACAAATATCAGATAGTTTGGCCTTTTTATGTAGAATGAATTTTGCATTCTTCCCTTGTCAACTTTTCTATATATAATTAATAACTGCACTTTTTGATGTTGTGCATTATCTGATTACTTTTTACTTTTCTATAATCACCAGATAGAACTCAGGAATACAGTGTCACATATCCCTGGCATCTCCCTCAGTTAATGAAAGTACATTTTGTACGGGGATATTACTTCTTTTTAATATTAAAAAAAAGAATCTTTGTTACAAAACTAAGTGGATCAAAAAGATAGAATAACTATATACCATACCTTATTTTTTGATAAATTTTAATTGTATATTGTATTCCCCACACAACAGGCTCATCTCAATGGCCTATGGTCAGATTGGTATGATCCAAGCCCTGGCTGGATTCTTCACCTACTTTGTCATCATGGCTGAGAATGGCTTCCTGCCACCTCATCTCTTTGGTCTCCGTGAGCGCTGGGACAGCAAGGCCATCAACGATCTGGAGGATCACTATGGACAGGAATGGGTAGGTTTCTTGTTTTATATAGACATGAACAATTGTATGATAGGACTGTCATTCTTACTGGACTGCATAGATGAAATGAGAGACCTCATGTGAGGTTTAGAAATATGCCTTTTAGAATGTGGTAAATATGGTCTTTTCATGATTACTTTGTCTCTTCTCCAAACAGACCTTCCACGACCGTAAGATTCTCGAGTACACCTGCCACACTGCCTTCTTCACCTCCATTGTGATTGTGCAGTGGGCTGATTTGATCATTTGCAAGACCCGCCGTAACTCTATTGTCCACCAGGGCATGAAGTAAGTACTCTAAGCTCAGCAAAAATTATCCTGGTGTGATAGGCTTAAAAATGTGTTAATTTGGTGATATCCATATATTCATGTGAAAATTTTGTATTGATTCATTATAACCTGTACTTGCCAAGGTACAACATAAACACAAGCACCACTGTAGGCATTTCTTTCCGGATATTGAAATGCTGTCATTCCTTTCAGGAACTGGGTGCTGAACTTTGGTCTCATCTTTGAAACCACTTTGGCTGCCTTCCTTTCCTACACCCCAGGCATGGACAAGGGTCTTCGCATGTACCCACTGAAGTAAGTAGCCGCATTGTGTAGTAGTAGTAGTGGAGGAACAAAATGCTACTTGAATGTGAACTTGCATTCTTGGAAATAGTTTTAAACATACATGTGACTGAGGGAAACTAACATCCATCCTTCTTTTCACAGGTTCTACTGGTGGCTGCCTGCTCTTCCGTTCTCCCTGCTTATCTTCATCTATGATGAGATACGTCGCTTCATCCTCCGTAGGAACCCAGGTGGTTGGATGGAACTGGAGACCTACTATTAAGCTGTTACTGTGAGCGCAAGAATTACTAGAGCTCAAGACTGATTGCATGGCTCGCATCACCTGCCATCGTCAGTGAACTTCCCACAGCCAGCACTTGTGTCGCTATTACTTGTGGAAATTTATTTAATATCCCAATATGGAAATTAATTTCTAGTTGACCCCAAGAATATTTAGTAAAAGAAGAGGCCTGGTCTCTTCATGATTCCATATGTATTTCATTGTTACTTACTGAGGATATTAATGTTATTATGGCTGTTTCTACTTTACCCATTGTTATATTTAAAGTTTCCAGTAAGTAACAGTGACATACAGCTATATATATATATATAATGTACAGAATCCTGGTGAAGGATGTAATAAAGACAAAACCGACACTTCAAGACTGCACCAGAAGTAATTTGAACCGTGGTTTACATAACCTGGTCAACTACTGCTCCATACTGCAGGTGTGAGAAAGCAGTTTCTCTTGGGGGGGAAATAAAATGTTTTTGAATGCTGTAAACATAAAAATAAAAAATAAAAAAAAAGAATAATAATTAAACAGCAATTGGAAAATGGCCACATTGTTCAAGCTTTTTAAGTTTTTGGAAGAGGGATTTTGCTTTCTTACACAAGTGGTGCTGGGGATGTTCTCATCTGTTAAATTTGTGTAAATTTTAGTGCACATGAGTAGAAGTGTGATGGCTACAAAACTGCAGCCGAAATCAAGTGTAAAAATATTGTGTAGATAGTGTGTAGACAGCCCCAATCTTCATGAGACTACCTAGTTTGCAAGAATGTTTTCATAATTGATCATAATCATTATTCGGAGTCGAGTTGTTACAGCTGTACTGCTCAAACCTTATCCCACGTTCGTTGGTAAATGTTTCAATGCCTAGGTTTTATTTTATGTTTTCCTTCTTCTCTGGATATGTATTAACATTTTTGCTATGTGCAGTAAAATCTGAGAGGATAATACATTTTAATCTAAAAAGTAACTGTAATTTAATTTGATCCCTTTATATGTAATGCTTTATAATATTTCCTAAACTATGCTTTGGTTCTAAAAATTTTCTCTCAAAAGTGACACATTGGGTCCATAACATTCCACACTAAAGTATCAGCTTTGCACACTCAATTTGCTTTCGTTATAGAAGCCGGTCAATGGTAGAGGTAGAGTTTTTCATCTAGCTCTTAGGAACGCAAAAAAAATCATAGCTCCTAACCTTATGCTTTGTCTTTGAGAGTGAAGCCCGTTTAGAAAGAGCGCATGAACTAGAAAGAGTGCATGATTATGATGTAAACAAAATACTGGCCATTTTCCTTCATTGTTAATCCAGAGCATTCATTATTCAAAATTGAGCATTCTACCTCTGTAGTTCCTGCTCAGCTTCCACCAAGTCATGTCGAGGCTAAGTTTTTGGTGTAAACAGATTAATTTAGTTTGTGTATAGATGAATTACAAATGGTTAAAACTGCCTGGCTATAATACTTAACCATTCATTCTACATCTTGGGAACAAAACTGATTTATGTTTACTACAAAAACTATGCTGAAATCTAGCTGCCAGGTGTAGAATCTTATTGTTTTAGACTAAATGATTTGATCATACTGTATGTTACCAGTTGATGGAGGTCTTGTTGTCGAGATTTGTGGCAAGCAAGGAACCATTGCTTATGTGACCTGCAGCAAACACTATCATTCAGTGTGGTAGCCAATTACACTGTGGTTTCCTGCTTGTCATCCTAACCAAGCTTCGTCTAAAGCATCTAGCTGTGGGTCGGCCTTTGTACATAGGAGATACAGATATCATAATAATTAATAGTAAGAATATTAAATATCAAGGCAACTATATCTTGTTATAAAGCAGCACTATCACTAACTTTTTTGTGTTTTTCATGGAGGCAGAGAAGGAGCCACAAGCTCCTTTTCAAAGGGACTCGAACTTCTATGGCACTTTTTTGGGTGCGCATCTTACACCTTCAATATTGAAAAATAAATGTTTTCTCCAAACATTTGGAGAGTTTTGTTTTAGCCCTGCCTCTGATTCCATGTTCAAAAAGAGAAAATTTTAAGAAGTGGTCACAGTTTTATCATTTATTTTACAACTTCAAGGTTTTTGAATCCAATCCAAGTGCTGGATTCAACAATAAAATGTTTGAAATTTTTAAAACCTTTTTTCTTACACCTGACAGTAAGAAATTTAGAACTTTGAAAAATAAGTGCAAAAAGTAATAACCCACCGCATCTGCACTATACAAAATACAAAAAGTGCGGTCTGATTAGGAACTTCCTACATTTAACCAACCCAAGAAATGCCTGATATGATTTTAACCAAGTAAGCAATAATAATTTGGATGAAAATATTAAACAGTTGTCCAAGTAATTGCGATGTTGGGTTGATGTCACCCAGCGAACCTGACAAACGTAATACCAATGGCTTAGCTAACACAGTTTGGCAATGTATTAGAGAAGCAAGAATTACTGACCTCAGTATTTATAACGGAAACACTAGACCAAAGATTATACTCGTAATTCAGTTTGATGTAAAATGCAGGAAGAGAAAAATGTCCTAGAATTACAATGGCTGTCCCCAAATGGACTGGAACAAATGTCTGGTCGTCATAAAGATCTCAAAGTTGATCTTGGAAAAGTCTCCGCTGGAGTTGAGCATACAGTAGATTAAGAGAAAAATATTCAGAAAGAATGTATCAATCATAAAGTTTAATGGTACCTTAAAACTAACATGACAAGGATATTACAAGGTTAATACTAAACTAAAGATGGAACACTGACTGATGTAATAAGAATGCGACTAAAAAGAGGATCGTGACTTGAGAACGTGGATATAAGGATATTAATCCTGTTGCTTAAATATCTAGACGGAAAAGAGGCCTTTAGGGAAAAAAATGTTTCATGTAAGAGACTTAAATATGGTTAGAAAGAGATTTGTATGGCTGTTGGCGTGTATGTGCGGTCATTATGCATCATGCACTAATGCTTTGCGTTCATTTGGGCACTACGGGTTATAGCTGACATTACTTGCCTACAAGGAGCAGCGCTAGGATTTCCAATGGGGAATGTGATTCGCGCTGCGGCACTACATAAACAAACATGGTGGAGCTCTCGAAAACAGAAGACTAATTTAGCGTCAGAATTGATATCCCTGTGGCCACAGTTCGCACCGCACACGGAAATGAGCAAATGGAGAAGAAACAGTTTGATTTTAGATTAAAAAAAATAAATAAATAAAAAGAATAATGATACAGTAGTTACAGTTGATTTATTTACATAGCCACAGCAACTTTGAGAAATGGCCAATGGAATCATTTATATCTTAATAATATGGATTGGTATTGCAAAGCGAAAAATTAGATGTCCTCCACTCTCATCTGTTTGTAAAGAAATCTTCCTTAGCTTTCCAAGACCGTTGAGTTTGCAGCATTTAATAGACAAAAAAACGACTTTTACCTACCTTTTGTCTAGCCTTGATCTCGAAGAGTTTAGTTGACACATTAAGTCGCTCTACAAGTGGTTGCAAAACTTCTTTCGGTGATGGCACCCTAAATTTCCGTTGTCCTTTCTGCAGCACATGTTTTTTAACTGCCCTTCCCCCAGCCCGTATGGATTTACCTATTCAACAAAGTTCATATTCGCCTGTTCCTCGAATTACTGCTGCTTGAAAGAAAGTGATCATAAATTACATGTCCGAAGGACAAGCGCACGACTCACCAGAATAATGAAGGCAAGCCTAAATTTGAAACTAGATCTACCCTAGCAGGCACGATGAATAATGATAACTAAATAAGGCAGGGGAGAAACAAACTGAAAATTTGATTACTTTAACTTCTTTGGTGAGGTATTGTATATGGTGGAATTACGGGAGAACGTACCCTAACCCCCCCCCCCCCCCCTATTACAGGGCTTCGCCGCCCACCTGTTCTGAAGAATTCGATAACCAGCTGCACCCCCTAGGTACCCCCATCCCAAATGATAAACAAATGACGTTGCTGTGCACATGTGACAAAGAACTGAGAATCTTTGTAACTCTTTGGTGTATCCGTAGATTTTATATCCTCTTCCCTGAGCGCCTCGGCCCCTAGTTCAGGAACCACCGGATAAGGCAAAGGCGATTAAATGGAAGAGAGTTGGTTGTTACTGGTTAGATGTTACCTGGATATACTGCACCTCAAGGGTAAAGAAGCATTAAATCCACAGTAAATAAACAAAAATTTATGTAATGATACTTTTAATTTGTTACTTTAAAGAACAAAAATCCGTATTGGGATTTTTATTCAGTTTAATTTAGAAATGACTGTGAGGTGTTCATATTTAACATCTTGTTAATACCAAGAAATTTCCAAAGCTTCACTAAGGCGCTATAAAGAGAACGTAAAGTTACTTTTTGTAGTGAATGACTTCGTAATGCCACGACATAGTCTTTGCACCGTTACCGTCTCGGGAGCTTGTAATCTTCTTGTGTGGCGAGTTTGTTTACAAACACAAGAAAGGAAAACCTACAGCATTTTGGGGTTACAACTGTAATCTACACATTTGAGATAAACATGATTCCATCAATCATTCTCAAAGCCGTGAGTGCTTTTAATTCTTTATTTAATTGCTTTATAAAGACTATTCATTCTTCTTGGGTGAAACGTAATTTTCCCTATTATGGAAGGCATGACACTGCACACTCAATTCTTTTTTAAATTGCGCATTGCACACCTGGGTGATCTATACACGATCATTTGTTGAAAGGGTGTGTCCGGTAGATAAGGATATGGGATTTTGTGCAATGAAATACAGCGCTCTTGGCATTTGCAATTTTGAATGAATGTGCACTTGAAGTGTACAATGCACACTTCAGTTGTTTTTTCGTCACACCCACAATCTCGGCGGAAAGTGCCTTTCTTCTCACACTGGCCTTTTCCTGCACTTGTACGTTTCTGTGTGCGATACAAAAACTTAGTCGAGTTGAATCTTCGAAGTATAATATTTCTGCTACGAAATGTCGATCTTCTTTTATGAAAATGAGAAATTATCTTTGAGAACCGCGCTGACAGAACTTATGTTGGAAATGGAAGGCTGGATTATATATTCTTTTAAACATAACATTTATTGTATATTTTTTGTTTAGAGCTGCAGATGAATTTGAAAAGTTAGGCATATGGTTATCTTAAATATTCTATAAATGTCTTAAACCATACACAATCTGTCTACATCTATCTATATATATATACAAGCTAATTACAGATATCACTACCCCTCCTTTTTTAGAAAGGAAAGAGAGTGTGTGTTTTTTCCACATACTGATATGGTAAGTTATTGAGTCACCTGTCAAACTGATTTACACCAAAAGCTTCGCATTAAACATAAAACAGGGTCCACGCTTTGATACCGCATCCTCTCCTTAAAAATCAGTTTCCACTCCACCCTCCAATAACGCGTAACCTGTTGCACAGAAAAAAACAACAAAAAAACATCCGGAACTGACACGATATGGACGAAGATGGAATATGATTTCCGTCCACAACTGTACAAACTGCATCTCTCTTTCATAGGCTCTGCTTCAGGTGTCCTGGTGTCCTCTGGTTCGTAGAAAATATATGGATCTAATGTATCTTGGTGTACTGAAGGCACACCAGTACAGAAATCTTGATAATGATATGTTTCTTTTTGGGACAGACGCCTTGCATGGATAAATAAACTTCATAGACTTTTTCTTTTTTAGTTTTTTAGATAATCGGAATGAAATCACTTAGACAAGACATTGTGTTTCATTTAAAACGCATATTTCGTCATTCATAGTTTGATCCATGTCCTCCTTGCTACATCAATCTCCTCAATCTCGCTGGAAGGAGTAATAATCTTGGTCTTCTAGCTGTTTTGATTTATCTAGGACTCATACGATTAACTCTATCCCCAACAACTATACTTTTGGGGGTCCTGAGCAATACACTTGGCCTCTTATTCTTCACACAGTCCCTGATCCTAAGCACAATCGAAATGCAAGTACATGGAAACACAGTGATTTCTTGATTTATTTCTAGATATTAGAATATAACAGTGAATAAGAGGATGGCCGAGATTTCCTATGACAGGATGCATATGTAACCCTGTAGCTACTTTTAAACATGAAAAGTATGTATGTTACTTGACAGATCTGCTTGGCAAGTAAAATAAATGATGTGGGGGATACAGATCTCCTAAAGGCGCCATGGTCTTATCCACTTCATAAACATTGTGAGGGTGCAGTCTCCTCAATTTGCAAATTCACCACTCGGAGTGTGAACTAGTGTGAACCGTTAGTTTCGACTCCTGTATTCAAATACATGCCCTCCTCCTTATATTTGAATACGTTTCATATACTAGTCGATTTTGCCGGTTCACATATTGACAATGTTGAGTGGCGACCTTAGGAAGTGGAGGTGATTGTACTCATGTTTGTAAATTACACCCCACAGTAACATATGTGAGGGCGATTAGGTCAAACCTTCGCAAACTGTTTGAATACAAGAGGTTTTGCGACTGGTACACTAATCGGGTTGCATGAGGTTACACATCTTGGCATGCCTTATTTTACGTGTCTGGCCTCCAGATAGAGAATCCCTATCGCTGGGCCTCGTGTTTGTACAACAGCAAGAACACTTCTCTTTCAAGACACATGGACATTTGTCTCACTGTGGTCATAGCATCATGGGCCTTTGTGAGAGCTTTCGCAGTGTGTTCATCAGAGATCTGAACCTGGGTGGTGATGACATATTCTTTTCTCAATTGCCTCCTAGGCGATAATTTCCATACTGTATTCTTTGTCTTTGGGTCTGATGTGCATAACTTTGCACTTCAATTCAACAGATCCGAGCAGTCACCCAATGGACCCTGATAAAGATGGCCCCATTGAAGTTTAGCCTAGTCCTCATGTAGCTTTTGGGGCATTTCTTGTGTTTCTTTTCTCAGTAAAGAGCTTAGCATAAATTGCGAAATCCAAGCTCGATTGAGCCATGATTGACTGTCAGGGAAATCATTACTGAAGATTAAGAATAATAAGGGGTCATGGATGATCCTTTGAGAAATTCCGATGTATACTGGTGCATTTTCTGATGATTTTACATTAACTGATGCTAATAATGTCCTGTGAGCCAAAGAGTCCTTCTCCCAGTTCCATATCGATAGCAGTCTGATATGTCTGTAATGCAGTTCAGACAAAGATACCTTTGAGACTAAGTTGGCGACTATTTTAATTGTTTACAAATAGGCCAAACTACGCATCACATAACGTTTAGTTGGCTCGACCGTTCACCAGATTTTGCTTAATAGCGCCCAGATCAAGTGGCCACAGGGATTGAAAGAGGATGAGGCAGCTTACAGGCGAGCTCTTTGAGGATCCGGGTTTCATTTTGCAACGTTCAGGTTTCTCAGCCTATTCTAAGTTTCATGAGGAAAAAAAAGTCTTGGGGCGTTTTGCGGTATCGTCACCTGTCACGATAATTGGTGGATTTGGCTCATATGTTAAGACAACAGAGAAAAAGTAATCAATGCGCTATGCCATTTCAATACAATCATTTGGTCTTTGTGCCTTCAGGTCTTCTGAGGTTTAAGTCTTGGAAATGAATATAGAATATTTTTGTTACATTTAATTTTGTTGGCAAAGCCCCATTCACAATCAGACAATGAAGAATCCAGACTTTTTTAGAGATCGCGATTTGCCAGTCAGAAAGCCCTTTTGTTGGCCAAGGACCCTGCTTTCTCTTTTCAGCAATGAAGCCGTACTTTGACTTTTAATTTGGCTGCCACCACATTGTCCATCCTAAGTTCATGATTATGCTTAGAAAGTTTAACGACATTCCGTAAATGGTGGGGATCTGGCATATTTTATGGAAATTTCTCGGGAAACCCAATTTGTAGCTTGCATTGGGCTCATGTTTTCGGTTAGGATTGTTATCTTGTTCCCTGTTATCAATTGTTATTTTGTTCCCCTGTTATCCATTGTTATTTTGTTCCCTGTTATCCATTGTTATCTTGTTCATGTCAGTGAGGCCTGGAATCTCATTACCTCTCCTGTGGGTGGTGATGACAATGTTAACATCCATGGGTTACATGCTCGGCATTCCCAAGCATACCCTAGTTAACCCAATTAATATCTAGAAATTAAAGACTTCCCTTCCTCTCTTCAGGTAACAGCTTCCTGAATTAATTCAATTCGCCATCGTCCTCGTCATTAGAATTTGGGACTCAGTCTCTACACATGAATATAACTTTTTGTCCTAATACATTAGTTTTACACCACATTCTTTACTGAATAATCTACCATGAGAGTCATCTAATTTGCACGGAAGGATTTTTGCATATAATGCAATGTTCCAGTTTAATGGGATGGGAGAGCGTTTTGTATCCAGTAATTTGAAACTTTAGGATATATTTCCTAGTCCAAATATGTGCGGGTCTCCATAGTATCTTTTTAACAAATTTCTTTGCCAGAGTCCTGCTTACAATGAAACATAAACATTTGTGCTGATTTTCCATCTCTAATGATTTACAGGTCTTTTACTTAAAATTCTTAATGCCCCAGCTATCTTTTTTTATTCTCTTTCCTTTTCGCCGCTTCATTTTCCTGGATGTATAAGCTCCTGAGACTCTCTTTAGGGATACGGTATCTTTATTTTTTTTACAAATGCAGTTTTACGCTTTGGCACATTTGCCAAGACTGTGTTCACCATCTCAAGAGGAGCAAAGTCGTATTGATGGGCTTGGACTTTACTTTGCCCTTGTCCTAGGGGGGTTCGATGGTTGTGTTTTTCATTCTGAACACATTTCCAATATTCATATTCACTTTCAGATTAATGTGAAGGCTGTGGAACATTGTATATTGTGATGGTTTATCCCTCCTTCAGTCTTCAATGCCCGTCAATTCTCACAAATCTTTACCTGTGTCTGTGTATACAACTGACTCCACTTTTGTCTAAATTCTTGTTCCATCTACTCAACAGTTTTGTGCAGTTATGCTAGGTATAGCGAGCCTCCAATGGGCCTAAAATTGATAAAATTTTCAGGGCCACTACTATGGTCGCCATTACAAAGTCACCACTTCTCTCCATCTAACCAATCAGGTCCTCTCATTCACTCGCCCTTCTAGTATTTTGCAAGAAACGCGATTGTGATTGGTTGTTGATATATATGGGGGCGTGGCTAATTTCGCCTGACTGTACCGGTGACTAAATTACTTTACATTCTCTCACTACAGACTTGGTAGATCCTGATGCGGACCTTAAGGCAAATGTACGTTAGGATGTCATCTTCTTCCAATGACATGTCAGAAGTCTGCCTTTGGAGGGTACAAACTGATTAATGACTAAACAGATGCAAGGAGAGAGGTCACGGAACTCTATAGATGGTGTGGGGACGGCTCCTTTGCTTTTCTTATGAGTGTCAAGAGAAAGGTGTCATTATCCTCTTTTGCAATTAGCTCCAGGGTACGTCGTCATAATTGAGTCTATCATAACCTGGCGAAATGCATTCTCAAACTGTATTAGGGTTATCCCCCTCCCCCCATCCATCGCATGATGAATTGATTTTCAACACAATAAGTGTAATGAAAATGTTAATAACCACAATTAGGATAATGATAACATCAATTATTTGTGCAATTTATGGTGACACACACCTGCTCAGTGCTATTTGAAGCGACCCTTGTCTTCCACATCCGGGGCATTGACGTCGTAAGGCAAATGGCGGAAGGGAACCTTACCTTTTTTAAGAATTCTACCTTTTCCTATGTCGCCTGCTCGTTCACTCGTTTAGTTATGCCGATATTGACTCGATCTAGTTTCGTCCTCAGAAAATGCTCGCTTTTTTAGCTCCAGAGCCCCATGCTTACAATGCAGACAACTGCACTGTATGGCGTCGCCCACTTCTATCTGCCAGGTCATTTTCACCAGCTATTACATTGCAAAAAAGCAAATTACCAGACTTAGGTAGTCTTTGCATGCATTATGATGAGGAGGATGAAGTACGAATTCGACAGAGATAATATCTATATCATACCGAAATTACGACTTTCCCAAGGAAATTTAAATGAGATTGAAACACAGCATTATGAAATGGTAATTCTAGGGATTGAAGTCGATGAGGTCTCGTTTTCTGCCTTAAAGAAAGTCAGGTAGGTGGAAAAAAATTCAGAAGGACTTTACTGACAACACGGTCATGGAGGATACTAACACAACATAAGTTAAAGTTTAATACGAAAAATCAGCTCAGAAACCGAACATTCTGCGTCTGTTGAATCCACTTCAATGACCAATAACCTTGTTCTAAACGTCAATTTTTTTTTCCAGTTCCCCGACTTTTCTTCGAAACGCACGAATCGAAATACAGAATCTGATAAGGCTTTTATAGTTACAAGAGTATTTTTTTTATTACCATAAGGATTAGTAGTGTAAGATCCTTTGTTTCCTTTAATACTTTCCCCGATATATCTATCTAGATTACAAATGTGTAAGATCTACTTAGAACTGCAATAGAAAGATCAGTCCAAAAAGAAACGCCAATATATATATATATATATATATATATATATATATATATATATATATATATATATATATATATATATGCTTCATCGATTGGGTTAATCATTAGAAAGAAAAAAATAATACTGGTATTCCGCAACTTGAAATTAGACGATTAGACCGATTAGAAATCTATATTGCGATTAAAGTGCCGTTGTTAGACTCAACAATTAGCTCACAAATACACTTGAAATAAAGCTTGGCGTAAGACAAGGCTGTATCATCTCTCCCATTCTTTCTAATATATACAGTGAATTTCTTATTATAGAAGCTTTGGAAGAAACGTCATGTCTAAAATTTCATGGATACAATTTGACTAACATAAGATATGCTGATGATACTGCTGCACTGCTAAGAATTACTGACGATGAATTGCAACTCATAATCAACAATCTGTAAAGGTTGCAAACGATATGACATTGAATTGCAAAGAAAACGAAAGTCATGAAAATTGATAAAAAGAACACTTATACACCTATTACTATCAAGGCAAGTGAGAGAATACAAGTATCTGGGAAGTTGGATAACATCAGATGGTTATTGGTTTACAGACCTAAACTGGTCAAGCCAAACCGGTCTTCTGGCAACAACTCTGAATGTTGGTCTATAAATAATATCATAATGGATAAAATAAAATCCTTTGAACTCTGGTGTTACCGCAGAATACTATAGATTAGATAGGTTGAGAGTCAGAAATGGAGATTTAATGGCAAGATTAGCTATTTTGGCAAAAGATAGATGGTTTAATATCATTGTGAGATGCAATCTTGGTTTTGCAGAGCGCATGTTGAGAGCTCCATGACATCATTTTGGAAGGCATGATTGAAGGAAAGAGACAGAGGACGACAGAGACTTGCCTGGAGTGATAACACCAAGAGCTGGTTGAACTTAGGGAGTTACAACAAGTCTAAGGCTTTAGCGCAGGATTGAGTTAAGTGGAGGAATAGTGCTGACAACCTTCGTATCGCAGAGGGCGGCTTAATTGATTGACTGAAGTTCGCATGGGGATATATGAACGACCATATTTTCTGATTTGATTATTACTTTATTAGCCTTTTTGAGTGTAGAGGTCAAATGAGGTAAAAAGTGTCGGGACCCTACTAAAACATTCTGTAGCATGAAATACTACATACGTTCTTTTCGAAGTTCCGATACAAGGCACCCATTCCATGTAACCATGTGTCTAGACCAGAATTCTTTCAGCAGAATGATATTTCATTGCCGAAGAAAGAGGTCCCATAGATAATAGAGCCAATATATGAGTAGTGTCATTTTAGATGAATTTAGACAATGGTTGATCTGTTAAGATTTCAAATTCACAGCAAATATACAAATCGTTAGAAAATCGTAACGTTTTGCTTAAAACTCCCTAATTCTAGGAACCCAAAATCTTGGCCAGCCGAAGGCTCTCAAATTTGTTTCAACATGAAATGGGAAGCAAATGCTATATCAGCAACTAAAAACAACCATGAGAGCCTCAGAATCGACGTTTGACCTGTAACGCGTCTCAGCTCAGCAATGGGAAAACCTTGACCTAATATTTTGGTGTCAAAATACTGCAGTTTCTATTTTCTTTTTTTTAAACAATACAGTATATTTTATGACAGAGTGATTGCCCCTATATCTGACATTTCAAGTTTACAAGTAAAGTTAGCTATTCAGTGACGGAGACCCACGAAAAGAATGTTGTCAATATATTACTGAGCAATGCCTCCCTTTTCCGTTTACCATTTTAATGTTAAATAGCGTTTGGTTTTCGTTATACTTACGATTCAAAGCGGTAAGTGTTTTTTTAAGTAACTGGACAGCAAATGGCATCACATTAGAACATGAATAATATGAAATATAGTTACTACTAATCAATGCCCAAAGAAAGAGCCCGCTCTCCTGCACCCGTGCTTGTTTAGAACGAATTCAGTTGGATGTCGACCACAGCCATTGGCGAGGACGGGGCCAGTGGACTGTTCTGTGAAATATTATTGCATATATATTTCACAACACAGAGACTCGTTTGAAACGAATAGGAGGTCGAATTATTAAAAAAAAAAAAATATTCATCCGCATCTTTGCTCTTTCTTCAGTAAAAGATACAGAGGACAAATGAGCTCATTTGCATAAAAGAGCGTACATTGTAACTTTATAGTCTCTTCCGTTAACCATCGTCTGTATTTTAAGGGATCAGAGACTACTAGGCCGTTGATTGACTGACATTAAGATTCTCTGACCCACCAAATCTAGTCATTAGTGGCGATCTGGACCTTCGAGAGTCACTGCGATCAAGAATCAGACCATTCGCTTTATACCAAGAATTAATTATCAAGATGCCTACCTATATGATAGCATTTTCAGATACAACACTAACAAAAACGGACCAGGTTTCCCGGAACTTGAAGCAGAGGTTTACCAGATCCAGAAACTATTTCTCCATGGAAGCTATGTATCAACCTCCACCTGTGCAACACAACTGATAAAAAACGATTGTCAAAATGCAACACACCTTTCACTTTAGCAAGGGTGTAATGTAGGTTCTCTCTCTCTCTCTCTCTCTCTCTCTCTCTCTCTCTCTCTCTCTCTCTCTCTCTCTCTCTCTCTCTCTCTCTCTCTCTCTCTCTCTCTCTCTCTCTCTCTCTCGACCTTTCACTTGGCACTAATTGATACAAAACTGGATGAAGAAAGTTTGGCCTGAAAAATAATTTCTTGCAAATAATGATATTCAAGGATGAATGCTTATATTTTTTATTGACATTTTCAGATAATACTTATTCCATTGATTAAATATCCAAACAATTCAAGTTATATGTAATGACATTTAGCATTGCAGAATATACATATATGCATATATATATATGCATATATATATATATATATATATATATATATATATATATATATATATATATATAAATGCCTATGTTTTCTTGTTAACAGTAATTGCAACAAATAATCAATTATAATCGAAGATGGGTAAGTTGCTTGAATATACATTAACATTCCTATAATTCCAGTATAGTAGTAGCATATATTTTGAAACAATACATTCTGAAATATAAAACAATTAAAGTAACACATAGTAACAATCAGAGATTAAGGTTTTTCTCAAACTTTACTGGCTCATATTAACATTTTCTAAGATACTTAAGCTTCTCAATTTCTCTAAAACCTTCAATAATTTGCAAACATCACATTCCCAATGAAATGTAAAGTCATACAAACACACAAAATTGCAGATATATAACAATTTTTTCCAATGAATGCTAAATAAATACCTTCCATTGCTAATGCTATCAATCGGAACTGATAACGCAAACTGCCTGGATTTAGTACAATCTGAATCCTATACAAGCATGGCAATAACCTTATTCCACATAACCTGCGAAATACTTGGGTTGAGAGTGGCAAGGAGGAGTGTCGGTGAACCAAGATGATAGCGCGAGGCATTATAGTCCTGCAAGAGGGCATGGCATGAAACCAGCCAGTTCAGAAGCTGACTGAGAGTCTGAATCCACGAAGGCTGACCCGAAAGCGTCACCAAGGAAGGCAGGAGAAGACGATCTCGCAGTGCTGGAGTCTCAGCAAGGACCTGCATATGATTTGTGGCCCACAAACCTGACCATACAATAAGCCCCATAACTAGGAGATCGAGGTAGAAGGTGATGCGCTGCTGCTGCTCATGCATTGCAACAAAATTATCATCTGTCTTTCTTTTCAGGTGATCTCTCAGTCTTCCTAGTAGCTGCAGGAACCACGCAGTACTCTCTTTTACATGGCACCTAAATACTAATGTATTTGACATAACACTAAGTAGATGTGAGCGATCGCCGGGCAGAGAGGCTGCAGAGTCAACTAAATCATTGAGCCATGGCAGGGCCATTTCCTCCGGGTCCGTCTCTGCTACATGACAACGTAGCACAGCTGCACGGAACAACCTCTCATTCGTAACTTCCCACCAAAGAGATGGGGAGGTTAAACGCTCAATGTGCTTTTGCGGAAGGTCGGCAACACATGCCTTGTAAGCGTTGTATACCACCTCATCTGTTGGGTCCATGTTTTCATTTAGATGTTCAATTGCATTACTCAAGACATTTCTATTAGTGTCAAATATGAAGTCAGCAGTAAGGACTGGTTTTACTGATTCTAACAAAGCTTTCATATGTTTAGGATCAGATATGCGTTGCTGGAAGATGTATGCTATGAACGGCTGCAAGAAGTTTGGAGGGACTCCACGACCTATGTGATCTAACAGTCCAAAAAGTGTAATTTCATCTTCTTTAGTTAAGCCATTTGTTGGTGCTGGTATCAGCCACTGACTTATTAAATTACATGCTGAAGGGGACTTGTTACTCTGCCTTGCTGCAATTCTAAAGAGACTATGACGAATTCTTGTTGTCCAATTTTCATTTGAAGCTGACTGTGATGCAGTGAGAACCTTTTCCAAAAATATCCAGTCTAAAGCTGGATAAGGCCGTGGCAATGGCTGGCCTAAAGATTCCATCACCAATACAGCACACCTTAGTAATCTCTGTTTTGCATCAAAGTCTGTGCAGTTAGCCAATGTATCAGGGAATTCTATAAGGAAATTCACTAGGATTCTTAATGTTGAGGTGTCTTTAAGGAAACTGTAGGAAGGAGGCTCTGGTTGACCACCACTACCCTTGACACCTCTGCGTTTTGCCTCTTGAACAGCTGTCATGTATATTCCTTTTGGAAGTGAAGCTACTTCTCTTGCTACTAGTGATTTAATAAAGTTCTGCACATGTGGAATGTGTGAGTCAGGACATCCCTTCATCAACTTAATCCACCCTATTGCAGGGACGTAATCCAAGACATCAACTGGGTTTCTTGCAGCTTCGAAGGGCGTAGCGGCCATGCTGGGTGGCAATTGGTGTCCTTCTCTTGCATATTTTGGTAACATTCTCAGGGTGTAACTACCATATTTGTAATTTTCCAATGATTTATATGCTGCTTCCACCACATCTATGTTGTGGTGATGACTTACCCAATTCCAAAGAATTATAAGAGAGTTCTCTGTGAATTTTTGATACTCTGTACTCTCTACATGAAGTGTAGGAACAAGGCCTAGAAGATTGCAGAGTTTCACAGTAATTTCAGGCCTATTATCTCTCACCAATTTGGGAGCAATAACTCGCCAAGTTGTCCGCAAATCTATGACTTGGTTGGAGCATAATGCATAAATACCATCGAGGGCTATCAAAGCTTGAGCAGTCCCCTCATTGCCACGGCATTCATTCAACACTTTTGAGAGCAGTGGTAGCAACTCCTCACCATGCTGGGAAGGTCTGAGGAGATATAATAAAATGTATCAGTGATCTTCACAAAATATGAACAAACAAATCAACAAACCTCTTGAAAATCAAAACATAAAATACTGAATCTAAATACTACCAAAAATCTAGTATATCTTGTGTGAATAAGGTTCATCAATTGCTTATCAAAATTCAAATAATAGGACGGTATTAAATGGTTAACTGCAAATCATTTGGTAAATCTTTGCATCTGTACTCTACTGTCCTGCTGTAGAATTCCATAAATCAAACACACTTACTTTGATTTACAAATACTAGTGACAACATATGCCCTAGCAATCTGAACCTCTGCAGAATTAATTGACCTATCATTGATCAACTGTGATAGGTACGAGTAAGTTCGAGGTTCAACTGTCCAGAGGTCATACACAAGGCGCAGGACAAGTGGGCGGAGGGACCCTGAACCCCACAGAGCAAGGAGGGTCTTCAGCACCAAAGCAACACAGAGCTGTTATGAAGGATAACATCGTCTAAGTTTGGTCTGTTGTGTATTCTTTCTAATATTGAGCAATTTAAGCGCAACAAATCTGTTTTACTTCATTTTGAAGAGAAGATGGGGTATACCATATATATATACACATCATAATTAAAAAAATATCAAATGTATTTCATTCTCTACCTCAACTTGTACAAATAATCAACTAATCTTTCATGCTATAATTCACCAGCAAACCTCAAGTTAAGTATACTTTGTTAACTGCTAATGATGGCAGAGTGTAGAGTATGGTGAGACGCGTTGCTGGGTCAGGTTCACGGCCCAGTCTGTAGAGGACCATCGGGAATACTTCTAGGGAGAGGGATTTCTTCTTCATCACTTCCTTTTCTAGAACCTGTGTCAGAGGAAAAAAAAATGGTGTCAGATTATCAGAAGAAACTTTCTCTTCTTAAAACAGTCAAAACATAAAAAATTATATATTTTCACAAAAGAGTATTTTTTTTTTAGCATTATTATAATGAATACATTCCTTGTGTATGCAGTAGCCTAGCAAAGATAACAAAAAAAAATATATATAAATAAATAAATACTAATTTCTGAAAGGAAGAATAATACTTTCTGTATACTATTTCCAATGATATAATTGTTGAAACCCCTGCATGGCCTATATGGCAGAATAAGTATCTTTCCTGTGTAAACTTCAACTCAATGAGCATTAAATATGAGTTGCTAACAAATAAAATACATATCCTTGATTAATATGCTAAGAATTTAATGTCAAAGTAAAGTAAAAGTAAAGTAAAAGTATGTAAGTATGTATGTAAGTAAGTAAGTAAGTAAGTAAGTAAGTAAGTAAGTAAGAGAGAGAGAGAGAGAGAGAGAGAGAGAGAGAGAGAGAGAGAGAGAGAGAGAGAGAGAGAGAGAGAGAGAAAGAAAAGAGGGAATCTCTAAAAATATTAAGTTACATACATATGTTCATCACAAGGAAAAGAAAAGAGAAGAAGAAACTCTGCAGTTAGAGAGAGATTAATTCAAGTCAGTCATAGACACGGATGGCACCGTGCCAGACATGTAAAACAGCCATCCTACTGCACAAACATTTTTCCAATACCGCGACCAATGGGTTAAACTACTTCAACCTTGACCTCTCAGACAGAGACTCTCGGTCAGTCAGCCACCACAGAAGGAGTGGTTCTCTGTCCCCAGACTCTCAAGCTACCCTCCACTTGGCCTAGCCTGCCAAGGCAAGTGCCATGAGGTCATCATGCCAAGGATGTCCCAAGCTACATGCTACCATACCAATTTACTTGCTCCCTTGGCACCATCAGGTTCTATGTAAGTTTGTATATCACAATAAAAACAGAAAGAGAAAGAGAGAGAGAGAGTGTCAGATACACACACTGAGAGGGAAAGTATGTGTCAGAGAGAGAGAGAGAGAGAGAGAGAGAGAGAGAGAGAGAGAGAGAGAGAGAGAGAGAGAGAGAGAGAGAGAGAGAGAGAGAGAGAGAGAGAGTGTGTCAGACAGATAGACGGAGAGAGAAAACTCACCTTTGTTGCTTCCTGAACTGATTGTGATGTAGACCCCTGGTACAAAAACACAGATGTGACAAAAGTATGATGAAAGCTAGAAATCTGATTGATGGATGTTGCAAGCTTGGATAACCAATCAGAGGCCAGTTGTGGATCCCTGACCAATCGATCGGAAAATTCCAGTGCTGGTATGAATGAGACCAGACTGGAAAATGTGCAGCACAGTGTTTCCCAATGGGCATTACCTGTGTAAAGAGAACTTTGTTAAATGTAATGGCCATATGCACAAACCTGATATTGCCTATTTTCTCTTCCTCTCATAATGATGCTAATATAAAATAATTACATATTTATCTATTTACATTTACTCATTTTCACAATAAGTTTGAACACACACACACACACACACACACACACACACACACACACACACACACACACACACACACACACACACACACACACACACACACACGCACACGCACACACACACACACACACGCACACGCACACGCACTCGCACACGCACACACACAAGCACGTGCAGACACTCACACAGACACACACACACACACATGCTCTCTTTAGCCATGTCAGATGCTCTTTTATATAGTAAGTACTCTGTTCAGTAACTGCCGATTCATAAAAGAATTGCAACAAACCTGCCAACTGTGTATTAGCTGAAGCTTGAGCTGGTGTAGCTTGTATAAGAGATACAACAGCTGCAGCAGCTGTTGTCAGGCCAGGAATACTTGTGCAAGGAGCTGATAACACCTGCAGCAAAGATGGCAACAACCTTGCACCAATCAAAGGATTACCATCTTTGTTTGACAGAAGAGTTGCACCTGAAGAAAATTTTAAGACAGATAATTCTGAGATCAAATTTTCCTGATATGTTTATTATCATATATATATAATAAGAATACTATCCTTCAAGTATCTATCTATATTATTTGATGACTGACCTAATTTCAGAAGATTTACTTGTAGTTGTCCAGAAGTTTGAGGTAAGACTTCTGCTAAAGCACACAGAGTCACATCACAACCTCTTCCCAGGCGGGAGACCAGTGTGTTCATATATCTCTCTAATGTCCTTGTTCCTAGCCCTTGTTTCTACAAAAAAGGGAAATACAGAAACCATATAATTTATGACCTTATGTCAAGTACTCTTTAAAACTATAATTTACAAATTAAAATTTTAATACATTTATCATAAAATTGTTTTCATAATCATCCTCTAATTATATATTTAAGCATCTGAACAAAACTAACTTATTCTACAAAAATAATCAATAACTCCATCTAAAATCATTATTACATAACAGAAATCAGAATATCAATTGGAACTCACCCATGCCAGTGGCACCATCATGACAAGACATGGTAAAAGAGCTGACTGCATCCTTAAGGAATTATCAGCTATTGCAATTTCTACTAGAGCAAGTAATACCATCACCTTCCTTTCTATGTGATCCTTGCTACTATCCTGTAAGGAGAAACAAACTGAATATTCTATTCTTTTTATGGAGAATATGTCATGATTACTCATACCAGCATTTATATCTATCAATACCATCATCTGAATCTATCCACATCTACATCTAATAATCTTTTTTATAAGATGTGAAGTTTTCATCATCCATATATATTATCACCTTTTTTATGACTAATCATTTGTCTTAATTTCAAATACAACATACAACACTTACCTTGATAAGAGTAACAATCCTTGACAGTAGAGGAACAAAGTCAAGGCCTAGCTGAGCAGAATGTGAATTCACAATGAGGGATATGAGAGGCCTGGCTATTGGCAAGGTGTTCTCTGTCATGCAGAATGCATGAAGTACAAGTGGACGGACATGGCACATACTCAGGGACCTTAATCTGCATGGATAAAAAAAATCCTTTATATAATATTGAAATACAGCATTAATATGACTGACAACGGCCTAAAGCAAAGAAGAATTTCTGAACTTTGCTTTAGTATTAATTCTTCTTATATCAAGTGCAGTTATAAAACAATAAAAAAATCAATTTTCATCAGTGTAAAAAATACAGTGTCCATTCTTTTGTAGTTATGTCCAAATTTAAAGCAAATAAGTTCTGAAAGACACTAAATACTGATGTAGTCTGATCACTATCATTATAAAGGAGCCAATGAATGTTGTGGACTTATCTGACATGAACAAATTTTGTGCCATGTTGAAATACTAGTAAAATATATTCAATATTTAATAATATTTATCTTATAGTTCTGAAACTTATTACACATTATATGAAATAAAATTAATAAACAATAATAAAAATTTAGCACTTCATAAAATAAAACAATGTTACTTTTAAAAAGTCCCAGTCTACCTGTACATTCAAAATCAATAAAATTTAAGTATCAAAATATCAATTTACTATTAAATAACTTATCTACATGCAAGAATACAGACTTAAGTTTGCACATTGATATAAAAACTTTTATAGAGACCAGCAAATAATGGTTATGACAACTCATATTCATATTACCAGCAAAGTGACTTTCCTCTTGCCCGTAAGACAAAATCTATAAAAAATCAGATGGAATTTTTCAAAGAGTAATCATTAAAAACAAAACAAAAAACAATGTGCTTTTCTCTCCCCTTTACCTGTTATCTGGATGTCGCAGCAGACAGGCCACTTCTTCAAGGACTGTGGATGTCAGATCAGGTCGTTTAGTGATAAGTGTGACATATGGGTGAGTTGGACCTTTGGGGGGGCCTGTAAAGGGAAATTCGGACTCTCCACCACTGTCAGAGTCCCTGTGAGTCAGTAGCAATATCTCAGTAATTCCTTGCACAATAGCACGTGGAGACCTGTGAAGTAATGGAGGTTATTATAATAAAATATATCATTGTTCTCTCTTAACACAGCATTAGTGAAGATCTCATTTTGTACGAAACATCCCCTTGTCCTTCACTAAATCCAATATAAGGTGTATTTAAGCTTGTATAGATTTCTGTATAGTGAGTTTGTATTTATGCTCCTAGGTATATGTGTATAATTGTGTTCATGTAGGC
>BOPN01000189.1:612380-637380 GCA_017312705.2 Penaeus japonicus
GTTAGTTTTAGTCTTACTAAAGTTACTTGGTGATTTTACTGCATGGTATTACAAACTGGCACTGCTTATATGAGGAAAATATGCGCTCTTAAGAGGCCCTGATTGACCTATGAATCTGGATCCCATTTGCGTGGTTTTATGCAATTATTGCAAGTGAGACTGATATTCGAGCATAATGCCGGAATGATGGGAAGTTTCGTTCTCTATGAATTATCAATAACTAAGGCATTTTTCATG
Organism: Penaeus japonicus; assembly: GCA_017312705.2. Lineage (NCBI taxonomy): Eukaryota > Metazoa > Arthropoda > Malacostraca > Decapoda > Penaeidae > Penaeus > Penaeus japonicus. The sequence continues at coordinate 612,618 of BOPN01000189.1, forward strand.
AAAATGAATTTGAATTGCAAAATCATCGAGCCGGCATTGGATTACGGCTCAACAGATTGACATGCGCTCTTTTCGGGCAAGCAACAAGCTTGCAATGGACGAGCTAGTACTTACTAATCATTTACGTGGATAAGTAACACAGGTGGAAGGGTTAAATATGACTATGTGTAATTTTAATCCATGTTAAAAGTTGTTGGAACAAGAACGTACGTGTAGATGACACTCCGCGTCCGTTCGTGTGTGTCTGGCTTGAGATTATTCATTCAAATATCTTATATTCTTCACTATTGTCTTTGTAAATAATGGTAACTCCTTGTGGTATCTTGAACAAGATAAGCTACTCATCATTCGATACCAAGGAAGTATAGAATAGTAATTTAGATATTATTTGAATGCTTAATAAGAAAATAAAACAAAAAAATCGACTCCGTCTTCGACATCATGCATCCTAGCGGCTAAAAGAAGAAAAAAAAATCGCTCCCTCACATCAAGTAGTATTAGCCTCTCTAAATTTTAAACCAGGCAGAAGAAAGTATATGTAATCACAATCATAACCTAAGATCATCCAACGTGAAGAGGCAAGTAATTTAAAATAATTTCGCTTGTGCTGCAGAGGTCACGTGACCGGGCGCAGATCAAAACAAACCTTTGCAACAGAAGGAAAGAGGGAGTGCAACACGCAGGTGCAACGCTCTCCACTGTGAGTACGGACAGACGCTATGTTGAACAGCTCCTCTGCATTACAGAGGGACTGGAACTTTAGTCATTAGAGGAAAGAGAATGAATCAGGAATATGAAAGAAATGAGCGGGTTGAAAATGGCCGCTTCCACCTACCCGGAATTTGGTGGGAATTACGTTTTCTTGATCGGATTTTGTGACACTCAATTGTTGATGGCATTTTCTTAGCGTACTTGCAGTTACTTAAGTTTGTCGAAGTTGAGACACTATCTATGTGTCTATTTGGGAATACGAAACATGTCTCTGAAATTTCTGTCCTTGTTTCTCTTTCTGTCTCAATGTCTCCTTCTCCACTTCTCATAGTCTTTCTCCCTTTCTCTCTCTCTCTCTCTCTCTCTCTCTCTCTCTCTCTCTCTCTCTCTCTCTCTCTCTCTCTCTCTCTCTCTCTCTCTCTCTCTCTCTCTCTCTCTCTCTCTCTCTCTCTCTCTCTCCCTCCCTCCCTCTCCCTCTCTCTTCCTCTCTCTCCCTCCCTCCCTCCCTCTCCCTCCCTCTCCCTCTCTCTCCTCCTCCTCCTCCTCCTCCTCCTCCTCCTCCTCCTCCTCCTCCTCCTCCTCCTCCTCCTCCTCCTATTCCTCCTCCTCCTCCTATTCCTCCTCCCTCCCTCTCTCTCTTTCCCTCTCTCTTCCTCCCCTCCCTCTCTCTCTCCCTCCTCCTCCTCCTCCTCCTCCCCTCCTCCTCCCCTCCCCCCCCCCCCCTCCTCCTCCTCCCCCCCTCCCCTCCTCCCTCCCTCCTCCTCCTCCTCCTCCTCCTCCTCCTCCTCCTCTTCCTCTTCCTCCTATTCCTTCTCCTATTCCTTCTCCTATTCCTCCTCCTGCTTCTCCTCTGTCTCTCCTCTCTTCTCTTCCCTCCCTTCCTCTACCTCCTTTCTACTCTACTCCATCCTCTCTCTCTCTCTCTCTCTCTCTCTCTCTCTCTCTCTCTCTCTCTCTCTCTCTCTCTCTCTCTCTCTCTCTCTCTCTCTCTCTCTCTCTCTCTCTCTCTCTCTCTCTCTCTCTCTCTCTCTCTCTCTCTCTCTCTCTCTCTCTCTTGCTCTCTCTCTCTCTCTCTCTCTCTCTCTCTCTCTCTCTCTCTCTCTCTCTCTCTTTCTTTCTCTCTCTCTCTCTCTTCTCTTTCTTTCTCTCTCTCTTTCTTTCTTTCTCTTTTTCTTTATTTCTCTCTCTCTTTCTTACTTTCTCTTTTTTTCTTTCTCTCTCTCTTTCTTTCTTTCTTTCTCTCTCTTTCTCTCTTCCTTTCTTTCTCTCTTCCTTTCTTTCTCTGTTCCTTTCTTTCTCTCTTTCTCTGTTCCTTCCTTTCTCTCTTTCTCTGTTCCTTCCTTTCTCTCTTTCTCTCTTTCTCTCTCTCTTTCTCTCTCTCTCTCTCTCTCTCTCTCTCTCTCTCTCTCTCTCTCTCTCTCTCTCTCTCTCTCTCTCTCTCTCTCTCTCTCTCTCTCTCTCTCTCTCTCTCTCTCTCTCTCTCTCTCTCTTACTCTCTCTTACTCTCTCTCTACTCTCTCTCTCTCTCTCTCTCTCTCTCTCTCTCTCTCTCTCTCTCTCTCTCTCTCTCTCTCTCTCCCTCTCCCTCTCCTTCTCCCTCTCCCTCTCTCTCTCGCTCTCCCTCTCCCTCTCTCCCTCTCTCTCTCTCTCTCTCTCTCTCTCTCTCTCTCTCTCTCTCTCTCTCTCTCTCTCTCTCTCTCTCTCTCTCTCTCTCTCTCTCTCTCTCTCTCTCTCTCTCTCTCTCTCTCTCTCTCTCTCTCTCTCTCTCTCTCTCTCTCTCTCTCTCTCTCTCTCTCTCCTCTCTCTCTCTCTCTCTCTCTCTCTCTCTCTCTCTCTCTCTCTCTCTCTCTCTCTCTCTCTCTCTCTCTCTCTCTCTCTCTCTCTCTCAAGCTAAACTTGTGGTCTTGAGACTTGCAGTGTGATATACACATATACTTTATATATATTGCTAATGATAATAGTATATTGTTAATAATGCTCTTGGAAACCTCACACTTATGCATGAAACTTGAAACCATTCAAGTCCTTTAATGCAAAACTAAAAAGTGATTGGATATCCAGAGCATTTTCTATGTCAGTGCTGTTATATTTTGTATAGCTTATTGACACAAGGGCATGATCAAAGAAACACTTGATGTCTAGTGTATTGCTAATTGCTTTCAGATGACAGATGACTGGCAGATAGCCAGCCTTAGCCAGACCATAGAAGAAGAGGAAGATGATGATGCTCTTGTTCCCCCAACACCAGGACAAGAGGATGTGGATATGGCTACACCATCTCAAGACAGTGCCTCTCTCCTCAGTGCTATGACAGAATCGCAAGGGATAGGTAGGAATCATGTTTTTTCTTCTTTTTCTTTAGGGTTCACAAAATACAAAGGATTGTTCCCTTTTTTCAGAAACTAAAGGAATCTTGTAAATGAATGAATCTTGTCATTTTCCAGTTTTCTATCTATTTCTGTCTCCCTCTCTGTTTCTGTCCGTGTGTCTCTTGGTCTGGCTGGGGTTACATCAGATTAATCACCATTAGATTAATTCGCATTGCAGTTTTTATTTTTTTTTTTGATAGTGTGTGTACTGATGTTGCTCATTTTTTGTGTTTTAGAGGGTACCCACTTATTGGTGACCCCCATCCCCTTTTTTTTTTCATCTTCCTTATGGAACGTCTATGTCAGTGTTCATGATATATGAATAAAGGAGAATAGATAAGCATAAACTCTGTTGAAATATGAAAATTGAGTTTTTTTTTAATTATGTGCTTTAGGTTAAAAAAAATAGAAAAAGAAATGATAGATAGATAGATGAAGAAGATGAAATTATTTTTCATGTATAAATTTTTGACAAAGGAAATAGTGAGTGGTAATGAAGAATTCTATGAGTTGGATTGTTTGTAATTTTATTGACTCAAATAGCAGAGCCAGATTTTGAGTTAGGCAATCTCTTTGAATAGCAAATACTGCGTCCAGTCTGCCCCTAGCAGAGAATAATTCTAAATCTTTAGTTTCACCAGGGCAAATTTTGGTCTTAAATATTTCAAGAATTTAATCTTACACACCAGAAAATGGTTATTTCAGTTTTAAACCACATAAATACCAGATAGTGGAGTTTCAAAGCTGAATTAGCATGGTTACCTTTCATGTATGAAAGAAAATGGGATTTAACCGATTCCCGCCAGGCTGTTTCGTCTTTTATGGCTTCAATGCCGGGGCTCTCGAACACATAGGCCTAAATCAATTATACCTTTTAACCCATTTGTCATGGTATTAATAAAATATATATACAGTCATGTGGCAGGTTTATGTTGTATGGTATGGTGCCATCCGCGTTTATGACCAATGCTGCCTTGACAGCAAATCATGCCATCTACTCTCAATATCATTAATAAGGCATCATGAGCAAAACTGAAAGAAAAGAAAAAAAGTACCCTTACCACATCAAATATACTGAAATTTTATATTGCAAAGAAAAGTTAGACAAAATCTTAGGTCAGTAAATAGTAAATACAATTTCAAAAGTATCACATTGTGTAACTGGCAGCTTCATCATCAGATCTCTAATCATTGAGCTATAATCTTTTGCCCCTGTGCCATTCTGGCTAAGGTGATGATTTATGAAGGTCGACACTTTTTTCCTCAATGCTTATCTTTCCCAGGATTGAGGTCTTTTACAATTAACCTCTTGAACATAAAGGACACGTATACTGCGTCCTCACAGCACTCATGACATATCCAAGAACATGTATAATGTGTCATGGCTGAGTTCTGTTAGCATTAATTTTTTTTCTTCCAGATACAGTATGAGATCTTTCAGAATATAGTTCGGATATGACAAGATGGCTTACTTGACTTTCATTATTATTACATAGAAGTGTGATTCACTTATATGTACCAATGTGCCTACTAGCAATAGATTTATTATTTCTTTATAGAACATTATGTAAAAATATAAAACTTATTATGATTAGTTGACCATACTACTTCAACTGTTTTCTTTTGTCCTCTGCATCACTGAGGTCTCTCATCATGGTCACTCTTCCCACCCTCCTCCCAACCCATGTAAATAACTTGTCACATGCACAAGAGGGCAAGAGCTTAATTATGCATATTTTGATATATAGTACATGATGATTATGTTGAGGTTTTGGCTTAAAACTTATTGAGGTTTTGGCTTAAAACTTGTTATATCCAATAGTGACGTTTAAAATTTGGCACATGCCGGCAGCTCGGATTCGGCTTGGGGCATGTTTTCTACTGCCCCTTAGGTTCAGGCCACATCATAAGATGTTCAGCCTGGGCATCTTAACTCTTTGATGATGGTGCGTCACACCCGTGTGACACAGTTTGACGTTCCCGTTGCAATATTGCATAGGCCCGGCGTAGGGGGTTTCCACTTAGCGCTAGCCTGTCGGTATTGGGTTAAGATGTGTGCATTTTCCATTATTTTTTATACTTATGATATGATATAGGAGTCTATATATGATGTATTAGGAAAATGATATTAATTGGCAATTGGTATGATTGTGTATCATAGCTGAAGTAATATATATCTTGTAATTTCAGCAAAAGGAAAAATGAATTACGGAAATGATCCAATCCTGTGAAACTTAACCTTTTGCAAAAGGTTTAATGGATATTAGTACCGCTATCCTATCTCATTGAGAAAAGGAACCTGTATGTAAAAGGAAATTACAAGGAAAATATTGTTCTACAGAGTTAATTTACCAAAGAACAACCACTAAGTACTTCTATGACCATTGATACCATTCTGAAATATGAGGATATAAAATTCATAAAGTCTTCAGGGATAAAATGAGATTAATATGTATTAATTGTACAGATAGGATTACCATTATTATCATTATCATTGTTCATTATCAGTCCCTGTGATTCTTCACATCCAGAATTTGCAAGACCCTGCCACCTATTTCTGCCATGAATAAAAACCTCCTAGGGACAAATAACTTCCTTAACCCGTTCCCGACGGGGCCAATCCGGCTTAAATAGACCAAAATTCCGGGACTCTTGAACGCATAAGCCTAACGCGTCGGGATTCTCGGCCGCACTGGCCGCGAGCCAGCGCGCAGCGCTGGCTCCTCCCGCGCCCCGGGCTGGACAAAGTAACGCGTCCCCGTCGTGTAGCCCAAAAACCACTAGACGTGTTATCTTGTCATCCGTCGTTAACGGGTTAAAGAGTGATACAAGGGTTTAGCTAAAGACCTGGAAAATCACCCTAGCACAGCAGTATCTAACAGCAGCAAAGTACCAATACAAACAAAACAGGAGAGCCATAAATTGGGAGCAATACCAGTTGGATAAAAGGGCTCCAACAAACAGGAAAAAGTAGAGCTTGGTCAATTAATTTGTCATGCAAGAGCTATGTAGGATAATTGACTTGGAGATAGTGTCAATTTTTTGCACCTTAACACTGATTAACCCAATCCCAATGGGCCTGGCAAGAAGTGGCAACCCCCTATGCCGGGCCTATGCAATATTGCATCGGGAACGTCCCACTTGTATGTCACCTTGTCATCGGGCATTTAGCTGTGTCACACGGGTGTGACACACTGTCATCATAGGGTTAATATATATATAGGTTTGTGATCATTATGGTAATTATGATAAATTATAATGGTAATTACCATAATACCATAATCAACTACTAAATAGTTATTACTTTTAGTGTAATGATGAAACACAGTACACTACTTTCCACATGTCAAATATGCCATATTGTAAGCAGATGAGTTCCACTGATGGCAAATTACAAGTCATAATAGGTGAATCTGACGAGCTATTTAACCCGTTGCCGACGGGGGATAGATTTGCTTACACAGGCTCCAGGATGAGTTTTATTTCTGATCGAGGCAGCTTCTGCCACATAATTTGATTTTTCCCACTCCCTTTTAGTCACTCATTGTAGAACTAGATCCATATTTGTGTTTGTTTTTTTGTGTGTTTTACTGTTTTTAGAAAAAATATATATCTGTCATATCACAGGTTCCATCAATTCTGCAGCTGACTAAAATTGTAGTTCAGGGTCCATATCAACTCATTTTTTTTCTTTATACTCAATGTGATAGAAGTATTACTGTTTTAGGGGGGGGGCAAAAAGCAACTTTATTTTTTTCGTATTTGTGTGCTGTCACAAACAAACACGAAACTTACAATCATCCAAAATGAAGAGATAGGGAAGAGGAAGGAAACTTGTGCTTTTGACAGTGAGTGCCACAATAAAAGGCATCCCTACTGGCACAGGGGCACATTGTTGGCATTGGGCATGGTGTAAGTCACCTTCATCCTCTCGTTCTACCTGCACATCTTTCATCTACGGTACTTTAGAGCAAGAGGTCAGCAACTTGCGATGTGCCATCCCTCTATAGAGATAGTGCTTGCTAGAGACCGTAGATGGGTGCCATTCAAGGCTCTCTATCCTGCTGGTGCTAGAAGAAAGTGGTGCCATCTAGGTTTTGGATGTGAGATGAAACCCATTTTGCTTAATATTACGGCAGTTATAATGATTATGACTGCAATTGTCAACATTACTCACTTATTACTCATGGCACAATAAAATAACATAGTTATTCAAAATCCCCGAACGTCATGACACCCATTGTCAGGCAAGAGCTCCTGCGTCATGTATGACGAAAAGACACGTCATCCGTCATTAATGGGTTAACCTTCCAAGAAAGGCCATATCTTGAAATGTGCATCCTGGGCTGGGCATCCTAACTGGTTAATAACATGGCAGTTTTGGCTCCACCTGAACATTTTGCTGGGGTATTTCAAAATGTGCAGGCCCAATGCCATGGGCTGTTTTACGCTGAAGCTGTAAGCAGAAGCTATGTGCCCAATTACCTGCCAAGACGGCCAGACAAAGCCATGGCGTGGCATTGACATCATCGGTGGGACTGGCCAAGCCATGAAGTGAATAACACATCATCTATCTGTAAGGGTTAAGATATGTGTGTTTTCTATTATTTTCTTGGCTTATGGTATGAGATATGACTGTATTTTTGGTATGATAGCACTGTACTATGGATTAGCATATAGTTACTCAGTTTCACAACTGATGGAATAAATAGCTTATAATTTCAACAATAGGAATTTACCACCTTCAGACAAGGGCACAAGATTGGCTTTGGTGTGGCAATAAAAGTCCAAATGAGTGATTGAACACTAATTGTCCAAGTTGGCATCCCTGACTATTGTTCCAAAAAAAGAAAAGGGCCTCGGCAGGATATTTACTAAGAAGCACATCTGCCTATTTTCTTTCAGATTTCACATCAGGTTTTGGCATGAGCATTGAGTTTGGCATTGTCCAAATATAAGCAAATTACCGAAAGGAATTTCAACAATCTGTAGTAATCATTGCAGATACTGTGGCCTTTAAATCTGAAGTCAGAATATGATTTTACAAATGAGTCTTAAAATTAGATGTATTTTCCTTTTTTCTTTCATTCCTAATCATCTATGTCACTGAGGACATAACATATATTTATGACGTAACATATAGGCTGACTTAGAAAGGGTGTTGCAAGTCTTAGTAGAAGTAGAAGTCTTTATTGACCTAATGGAGATGGGTTGTTTAACCCATTCGCGCCAGGGCTATTCCGGCTCTAAATGGACGGAATGCCGGAGTTTTCAAACGCATAAGCCTAACGCCTCAGGATTCTCAGGTGCACTAGCCGCAAGCCTGGGATGTCCACTCACTCACCTGGTGCACTGGTCTTGACTAAATATCTCGTCGCCGGCTTCTGACCCAAAAACCGCGAAACGTGACAGCATGTTAGCCGGCACGAATGGGTTAAATCACTATTTGGGGAGAGCAGCATCTTTCTAAAATCACACAGCCGTTTGATTTCATCTGGTCTTTATTCACAAAAGTGTGATGAAAATAAAAAAAGATTGTGATTGACTATGCAATGCTGTACCTCAGCATGCAGATGCACAATACTTCACAATCATGTACCATCAAGTGTGCCTTCATAAACATATTCTAAAGCCTAAACTTGCACAAAAAACATTAGATCCTTATTCATTGTAGTTTAGAATGCAAAACAAATATTAAGAAGCAGTTGCTATTTTGTAAATATAGATAAATAGGTGCAGAATTAACCTAATAGGAAATGTGTATTTGTTTTTTTGTGTGAGTTTTTAAATTTTAATTTTCATTAGTGTCATTGATACAATTTTGTTTTTATATTAATACATGTCCATACCAGAGTAATACAGTGATATTTGACCATTTGTGTGTATTGAATCATGCAAAACATTCAGTAGAATGAGACTAGGTATGAGGAATATTGTAGTCAAGTGGTAGCTCTCCACCTAAAGATATTTTGTAGATAAGTCATTACTTATCATTACTAAAATTGTAATCTTGAAAGCTTTTTTTACTTCTTCTCTGTAGCATTGTATAAGATTTTTTGTATAAAGTGCAGTTCTCACTGTGAATGTATTCTATGGATCTCATGCAAAAAATTGGGAATACAATTGGCATGACTAGACCATGTGGCAGCATTGATCATTGGTAATGTTAAGAAGATATTGAAACATGCTGAGATGTGATGAAATTTCATGAAATTCCATGAAAACTAACAAGTGGGAAACTCCTTATTGTCTTTATCAAATTAAGTTCACCCATTCGCACCTGGTTGACGTATTATCATGTTAGTGTAATGTCTCACTCTCCCCGGGTGACATCCTAGAACCAGTTCTAGAGAGGGAGTTATATATACAAAGTGTAGCAATGTATACGTGTATTAGTAGTCTCAAGGTAAACATATCTATCTAAAAATAAGTGAACACTTTTTAATGTAAACAAATACAAAAACCTCCAATTATCACCCTGTTCAATGGGGTGGGTGAAAAGTGATCTGAGAGGTGCAGCACGGCACTACACAGGGAGAGGTCTCGTGCTTAGTCACTGCGAGCTTTTGTTCTCTAGTCGGCGGGAGCAGCATTATACATATATAAGCCCTGTCGTGAATAGGTTAACATGCACTTCTTACTGTACTTTTATTTACCTATTTATTAAGTTACTCTGATGTGTTTAAAAGCCATTTAGAATAATCAGATATCTTTAAACCCAATGACACATGCCATGGTAAGGGTGGACCAGAATGCTGATTGATACCTTTACATACTATGACAGAAGAGCATGCTCTATGATCTGCACATAATTTTGGCTTAACTGCACTAGTTCTCAAACAATCTAAGGTCTCTAATCTTTGTTTTTTTTATGCTTTTCATGAATAACATTAATTGGTTTGTTAACCTGTTGCCAACGGGGGATAGATTTGCTTACCCAGGCTCCAGGATAGGTTTTATTTCTGAGCGAGGCAGCTTCAGCAACATACCTTGATTTTTCCCACTCCCACTTTTAGTTACTCATTGTAGAGCTAGAGCCATTTTTGTGTTTTGTTTTTTTGTGTGTTTTACTGTTTTTAGAGATTTATATCTGTCATATTACAGTCTGTATCAATTCTGCAGTTGACAAAAATTGTAGGTCAGGGTCCATATCAACTCATTTTTTTCTTTATACTCTCATCTTCGAAGTATTGCTGTGTCAGGGGAGGGAAAAAAGCAACTTTATTTTTTCGTATTTGTGTGCTGTCACGAATGAACACGAAACTTATAACATCCAAAATGAAGAGATAGGGAAGAGGAAGGAAACTTGTATTTTTGACAGTGTGCCCCAATAAAAGGCATCCCAATTGGCACAGGGGCACATTGTTGGCATTGGGCATGATGTGAGTAACCTTCCTCCTATTGTTCTGCCTGCACATCTTTCATCTGCGATATTTTAGAGCAAGAGGTTGGCAACTTGCTATGTGCCATCGCTCTATAGAGATAGTGCTTGCTACAGACTGTAGATGGGTGCCATTCAAGGCTCTCTCTCCTGCTGCTAGAAGAAAGTTGTGCCATCTAGGTTTTGGATGTGAAATGAAACCCATTTTGCTTAATATTACGGCAGTTATAATAATTATGACTGCAATTGTCAACATCACTCACTCATTACTCAAACACAATAAAATAACAGTGATCCAAAATCCCCGAACATCATGACGCCCATCATCAGGCAAGAGCTCCTGCGTCATTTATGACGTAAAAACAAAGATGAAGGGGGCGGACATCATTCACTTACTCTTGTGTATGAGACTTTGTAATTAACCACATGGGCTCCAATTATTACCTGATGCCGTCAGGTTAAAACAAGTAAGTTATATGATAATAAAATGATATTAAACATGGGAGATATAGTAAATACAAATGGCAGGACAATGATATTGCTCCATTATGTTTCTTCTCATCTTAACACTGAATGACATTGTTGATGAATGTTCGACAAAGAATGTATCCTTAACATGAAGTGGAGAGTTTGTATGTATTTGTGGGCAATTGCGTATGTATGTATGCATGTTTATTTTATAGTTGTAATGTGCACAATTGTGGTAGATTGAAATCTGTTTTCTAAATTTGTGAAACTGGTATCTGATGGATTGCACTCAGGTGTAATAGGCAACTTACTGCCCTAAGCTAGAGTAGAAGCTTAGAGGGTTTGTTGGTCCAAGGAGACTTCGATCTACTTTTAAAAATTCTGTCCAGATTTTAGGCCAAATTCATTATGAACTCTGATGTCATGTTTTGGGAAACTCAGTCAGAAGGTTAATCATCTTTTTTCTTTGTATATAGATATTTTGCTTCCGATAACAGCAAGTAACTTTTCTTTCTCATCCTTTATTTTCTCTCTGTTGCTCTCCTTTTCTTTCTCCGTTCCTCATATTTCCATTATCCAGTATGAAGCTTCAGGTTTATGTATATCTCAACAGGTCGTCGGAAGCCACACACACTATCCCTAGGGCTGCCAGAAGACCCAGAAAGTGAGGGTCTACCCTTCCTAGCCTTGGAGTGGGACTCGCAATTCCCTTCCACGCCAGCTCAAGAAAATGGTCAGTCACCAGATAACAATAACTTCCTGAAGGGGAAAGATGATGGGGAAGAAGAGAAGGAGGATCGACTTGGAAGTGAAAACTTCAATGGACAGAGTGCAAGTCATCATGGCTGTTTTTCATTGGAAAATGACAAAGAAGCAGGTAAGTTTAAGTTAATAACAGTGCTATATTGCATTTTCTATAATCTGTAAGATGCTGTGCGTGCAACATTTTCTAAGGCTTCAAAGTGATTTATCAAAATTGGCCATTTATTTCTTATCTTGAATAAAATCATGAAATACTTTTCTAGGACTTTGATGTTTTGTCAGTTATCACACACCTCAGAGATGGGTAGATTTCTTAATTGCACAGTTCTTTATTTATTTATTTATTTATTTTTGAGTAGCATCATCTTATCTTATGAAAACTTGATTTTCTTGTAAATTACACCAATAGCTGAAAATTAAGATATTAGGAAAAAATAGGCTTTTGCACAGGAAAATTTATCCTAACCAGAGAAACATACCCTTGTCTTACAGGTTAGGTATATAAAACGTAAAAATAAAATAGGGATTTTCATACGTAAAAAATGATTTTTATCATCCCAAAGAGGGTCGTGAATAATGATTTTAACCTATGAAGATGAGACTGTTACCATTTCATTCAGAAAGACCACGGTCAGGATGTGTCCATTTCACTTCTTTCAATTACAAACTTGTATTCAAGTCATAGTTCTCAAAATCTGTGCTTTTTTGTTTTAAAAAGAGTAATAATTTTTTTTTTTTGTGGTAGGGACTTAAGTTTGCCACTTTTCCTGATTCCAGTTGTGTATTCTTATTCAAGTTTTCTATGGTTGAACTTTTTTTTTATTATTATTCTCTCTCTCGTTCTTCTTCTGCTTCCACATCTATCCTTATTAATGAAGAGATGGAGAAGAGGAAGGTGACCTTGCTTACAGCTGCAAATGCCACAGAAGAAAGCAGCCTTACTGGCTCAGGGTCACATGGTCACATGGTCCATCTTCCTCTTCTCATTCTGCCTTCACGCCCTGCATTACCGGTACTTTAATGTTGCAAGTTGGCACCTTGCTGTGTGTCAATGCCCTCTGAAAATAGTGCTTAGGAGGAGTGGTGCCATTCAAGTTTTTGTTTCCTACTAGAACCACATCACCTTTATCCAGTAGGTTAGGAGAAGTGAAAAAGTAGGATTCTTTTTTTTAAGTGTTTGCATTATTGTTTAAGTATAGGTTCTTGTTGCAGTAAGTGTCAGTTTTTTCAAATAAAATGGCTAGGCAGGAATAGCCCTCCTCTATTTTACAAGGAATTTCCATTTAATCTTATCCATTAACCCATTGCGTATGGGTGTCATGACATAAATGTTGATTAGGCCTAAAAGACGGGAGTCAATGCGTACATGATGTGACATCGGGATCTGCTGACAGTTGAAGCACACACACAGTCATGAAGTATTGTGGCTGTAACCACGTTAGCTCCAGAGCTACAAGTTCCAAAGTCATCCAAAACCTGGATTTTATGATGGATTTATGAAAAAATATTGTTTAGGCTAGTCTGCGCTACCCTGAGGGCAGAGAAAACCCTTCCCCCGTCCCTCTAATTTTTAGCTGGTGCCGCTAGTGTCGTAGACTGCCTGCCCTGACGACCAGTCCACAATGGGTTAACAATTTCTTTGAATGTTTTATGCAATGAATATCATTTCCTTCCCCCCCTCTTCCAAATATATGGTCTTTTTAAAAAATGGGAAACTAATTGACTTATTTATATTTTCCATTGAGTTGTAAATACTAAAAGGAGAACATATGCTATTACAGTCTGCATTGTTTGTCTCTTTTTTCTTTTCTTTCCTTTTTAGTGTTGTCTTGGAGGACCTTAAATATGCTCTTATCATCATAGCTCTAGCATTCTTAATAACAGCTGCTAATTTAATGAAGTAGATTGGAGTGATCCTCCAATACCATTTATTTACATAGGTAGTGAGTTTTTTTAATTTTTATTATTTTGATTTCTTCAAGTAGATTTAAACGATTATCCAATACCATTTGGTTACTTTTCAGCTACCTACTTGGGTCATGAGATAATACAGATATACTGTTGTTCCAGTATATGCTCAATCCAAAATGTGCCAACTTCAGCTAAGTGTAGTGCTTATTCTTTTCAGGTGTATCTGGGTTTACCAGAGGGAGCAATGGAGAGGAAAGCAATACCAAAGATCAGAGCAAAAAGGAAGACAAGAAATTGGAAGGAGCAGAAGACAACAGTGGAGGAGGGAGTCAGGAAGGCTATAGCGGGGAAGGAGGGGGAGGGGGGGATGGCGGGGGAGGTGGAGAAGGAGGAGGGGATGGTGGAGGGAATGACGACAAGAATGGGAAAAAGGCAAAGGAAGAGGACGAGGAGAGCAGCCACGAACCTTCCAGTGACTCGAGCGAAGGGTGAGTTTGCCTTCTCTCTGTTAGAAGTTGTTCATCTTTCCTCTAAACTAATGTCAATAGAGGTTTAAGCCTTTTGTGAAAGTTGAATGGTTGATTGTTTCTTTGTATGGATGGAGAGGAGAAACATTTATTATTTGAAAGAAATTTGTGTTCTTGAATATTCTTTGGAAGGTAAGTCACATCAACCTTTCAGACACATGTAAATTGATTTAATATATTTAATTTTTATTGAATAGATGGACCATTATTGCATCCTAATGTTGAAGGGACGATGATTTTGTGGAACCTTGATAATGCTTCATTATTGTAAATACAAATGGCAGGACAATGATATTGCTCCATTATGTTTCTTCTCATCTTAACAGATGACATTGTTGATGAATGTTCGACAAGAATGTATCCTTAACATGAAGTGGAGAGTTTGTATGTATTTATTGAGCAGTGGCCATGTATGTATGCATGTTTATTTTTATAGTTGCAGTATACAATTGTGGTAGGTCAAAAATCTGTTTTCTAAATTTGTGAAACTGGTATCAGATGGATTGTACTCAGGTGTAATAGGCAGCTTACCTTTCAAGCTAGAGTAGAAGCTTAGAGGGTTTGTTGGTCCAAGGAGACTTCGATCTACTTTTAAAATTCATCCAGATTTTAGGCCAAATTCATTATGAACCCTGATGTCATGTTTTGGGAAACTCAGTCAGAAGGTTAATCATCTTTTTTCTTTGTATATAGATATTTTGCTTCCGATAACAACCAGTAACCTTTCTCATCCTTTATTTTCTCTCTGTTGCTCTCCTTTTCTTTCTCATTCCCTCATATTTCCATCCTCCAGTATGAAGCTTCAGGTTTATGTATATCTCAACAGGCCGTCGGAAGCCACACACACTATCCCTAGGGCTGCCAGAAGACCCAGGAGGGTCTACCTTCCTAGCCTTGGAGTGGGACTCGCAATTCCCTTCCACGCCAGCTCAAGAAAATGGTCAGTCACCAGATAACAATAACTTCCTGAAGGGGAAAGATGATGGGGAAGAAGAGAAGGAGGATCGACTTGGAAGTGAAAACTTCAATGGACAGAGTGCAAGTCATCATGGCTGTTTTTCATTGGAAAATGACAAAGAAGCAGGTAAGTTTAAGTTAATAACAGTGCTATATTGCATTTTCTATAATCTGTAAGATGCTGTGCGTGCAACATTTTCTAAGGCTTCAAAGTGATTTATCAAATTAGCCCATTTATTTCTTATCTGCGATAAATCATGAAGTACTTTCTGGGTTTGATGTTTGTGGTTATCACACACCTCGATGGGTAGATTTCTTAATTGCACAGTTCTTTATTTATTTATTTATTTATTTTTGAGTAGCATCATCTTATCTTATAGAAACTTTATTTTACTTGTAAATTACACCAATAATGAAAATTAAGATATTGAGGAAAAAATAGGAAACTTTTCGCACAGGAAAATTTATCCTAACCACAGAAACATTGGGAACAGAATGTCCAATCCATATATTTTGCATTTTTATTTTATCCCTAAAAGTATGCATTTTTTACTAAAAATAGTAGGGTTTCTCCCAGCACTTATTAGATTTTAACCTATGAAGATGAGACTGTTACCATTTCATTCAGAAAGACCATGGTCAGGACGTGTCCATTTCACTTCTTTCAATTACAAACTTGTATTCAAGTCATAGTTCTCAAAATCTGTGCTTTTTTGTTTAAAAAAGAGTAACAATTTTTTTTGTTGTGGTAGGGACTTAAGTTTGCCACTTTTCCTGATTCCAGTTGTGTATTCTTATTCAAGTTTTCTATGGTTGAACTTTTTCTTCTATTATTCTCTCTCGTTCTTCTTCTGCTTCCATCATGTATCTATTGAAGATGGAGAAGGAAGGTGACCTTGCTTACAGCTGCCGTACCACAGAAGAAAGCAGCCTTATGGCTCAGGGTCACATGGTCACATGGTCCATCCCTTCTTATTTCTCATTCTGCATACTTCCATCACAATTGCTAATGTTGCAAGTTGGCACCTTGCTGTGTGTCAATGCCCTCTGAAAATAGTGCTTAGGAGGAGTGGTGCCATTCAAGTTTTTGTTTCCTACTAGAACCACATCACCTTTATCCAGTAGGTTAGGAGAAGTGAGAAAAGAGTAGAGTTCTTTTTAAAGATATTTTATTATTGTTTAAGTATAGGTTCTTGTTGCAGTAAGTGTCAGTTTTTTCAAATAAAATGGCTAGGCAGGAATAGCCCTCCTCTATTTTACAAGGAATTTCCATTTAATCTTATCCATTAACCCATTGCATTATGGGTGTCATGACATAAATGTTGATTAGGCCTAAAGGCGGAGGTCAATGCGTACATGATGTGACATGGGGATCACGACAGTTGAAGCACACACACAGTCATGAGGTATTGTGGCTGTAGCCAGCGTTAGCTCAGAGCTATAAGTTCCAAAGTCATCCAAAACCTGGATTTTATGATGGATTTATGAAAAATATTGTTTAAACTCAGTCCGCTACCCTAGAGGCAGAAAGCCCTTCCCGTCCCTCCTAATTTTAGCTGGTGCCGCTAGTGTCGTAGACTGCCTGCCCTGACGACTGATCCCACACAATAAGTTTTAACAATTTCTTTGAATATTTTGTGCAATGAATAACATTTCCTTCCCCCTCTTTGATATGCTTGAATTATTTTTAAAATGGAAACTAATTGACTTATATATATTTGCCATTGAGTTGTAAATACTTAAAGGAGAATATATGCTATTACAGTCTGCATTGTTTGTCTCTTTTTTCTTCTTTCACTTTGGTGTTGTCTTGGAGGACCTTAAATATGCTCTTATCATCATAGCTCTAACATTCTTAACTAACAATATAATTTAATGAAGTAGGTGGAGTGATCCTCCAGCTTCATTTATTTATAGTGGTGAGTTTTATAATTTTAATCTTTTAGTTCCACAAGAGTAGATTTAAACGATTATCCAATACCATTTGGTGCTTTTCAGCTACCTCTTGGGTCATGAGATAATACAGATATACTGTTGTTCCAATGCTCTGTAATCAAAATAATAACAACTTCAGCTAAATTAGCAGTGCTTATTCTTTCAGAATTGTCTGGTTTACCAGAGGGGCAATGGAGAGGAAAGCAATACCAAAGATCAGAGCAAAAGGGCAGAAATTGGAAGGTGCAGAAGACAACAGTGGAGGAGGGAGTCAGGAAGGCTAGCGGGGAGGAGGGGGAGGGGGATGGCGGGGGAGGTGGAGAAGGAGGAGGGGATGGTGGAGGGAATAGCGACAAGAATGGGAAAAAGGCAAAGGAAGAGGACGAGGAGAGCAGCCATTCTTCAATGACCGGCCGAAGGTGAGTTTGCCTTCTCCTCTCTTTACAGAAGGTGTTATCTTATCTCAAACTAATGTCAATAGAGGTTTAAGCCTTTGCAACAGAAGGATTGAATGGTTGATTGTTTCTTTGTATGGATGGAGAGGAGAAACATTTATTATTTGAAAGAAATTTGTGTTCTTGAATATTCTTTGGAAGGTAAGTCACATCAGCCTTTCAGAACCACATTATAAGTGATTTAATATATTTAATTTTATTGAATAGATGGACAAATCAATTGAATGGCTGGCACAATACTGTGCCGCCCGGCAACTGGGCTTTTGAATGCGCGGTACACATGCTGTACCACCCGTCCTGTGTGGGTTAATGGACCTTTCTATTCTAGTCAGATTACTATTTCCCTTTTTAATTTTGAAGTATTTTTATGTTTTTCTTTATAGACCTTTCTCTAAATAGTTGTTAAGGTGACTGCCTGTGGAAAATCCATAAAAAAAAAAAAAAAAAAAATCTGAATTTTCATGGGACTGAAAAAACTGAAAAAAGGAATCAGAAAATATGTAGGTGAAAAATGTTACATTGAGGGGGAAAATAGGAAGTTCTGTATTGAAGGTATAATTTTATATGTATGGAAGTGTTGATTATTTTGATAATGATCCTTTGTTTTCTATTGTGAGCTACAGTAACATTGTTTGAATCATATTACTAGTATTCTGTTTTAAGAATGTATTCAAAACAATTGAGAAAATGTACATCCTTCTATTTTGTTCAAAGAAAGATTTAACCCATTCATGCTGAAGTTATTCTGGCTCTGAATGGTCAGATTGCTGGGGTTTTCGAATACATAAGCTTAACGCCTTGGGATTCTCGGGCGCACTAGCATGAGCCGGGCTGTCCACTCGCTCGCCCCGAGCACTGGCCTTGACTAAATATCTTGTCGCTGGCATCTGACCCAAAAACCACGAAACGTGTCGTGTCAGCATGTCATCCGACGCAAAGTGGTTAAAGGTTCAAATCCCCTATGCCGGGGAGGGAAAATCAATAGGCAAACAAGCAAATTCACCACACCCTTTCTTATTGTGCCCTGTTCATTGCTGTCTTGTGTAGGATTATATGCTACTCTTAGAGCTACTGATGCAAATTTAAAAGAAGGCTATGGCATGAAACTTATTTGCTGATGTTGATTTGTAGAATTTATAATGAATAAACAAATATCTTGGGTACATATCTTATATTTTAAAGTTATAAAACAACTCAGTAGCAATATCTGTATGATGTTCCATTAGAATTGATCTTGATAATTTTTGTCTGCTTAATAGCAGGTCCATATGTGAAATACATCAGGAGATATCATGGTATATTTGTTCCTCCACACTTGCACTTTTAAAAGTTGTGGAGTGGCAGAGATCATGATGCAATAGGAGTCATCTCGCAGGAGCAAAATATTCCCATGATGTGAAAGCACGGGTTAAATTAAGGGTTTACTGGAAATACATAAACATTTTTGAAGATAAGGTAATGAAGTACAGTAATATGAATAAGAAAAAAGGAGCATAATGCTCTGCAATACAATGTATATAATGTATGTTATTTCACTCCACACTTTTAACAAAAATAAACCAAGCATATACCCAAGCATGTATAGAAGTTGTTGTTCTGAGTAATATTCATATTCACTCATTTCTTTTTTATCACCAGAACTTCCTCAGGAAGTCAAATTTCACATTTTTCACCAGTACTATATGTTACCCATAAATGGATTACGGGACTTTTTCCATTGCTGACAGAAGTTTTTGGATGCTCAGGCACACTAGATTTTGGATGTCCACTATGTGAAGGGTGATGTGAGTGATTTTGTGTGTGTGTGTGTGAGTGCACATGCGCGCGCATGCGTGCATACACTCACATTGTCATAGATTCTTTTAAGTGTCTGCAAACAATGACCATGCTTTCAACAGTTATTCTCTCTCTCCCTTTAGACTGCAGACTGCAAGTGTTGCTGAAGAGAAGAGCAAACATCAGGAAGAAGAGGAGATGGAAATAGATGTAGCAACTGGTAAGTATGTTTCAAGTTTTCCTCAGTTGTTTAGGAAATTTCATATGTTTAACCACAATGAAATTTGGAAAATATATTTTACTAATTGATTGACTGATTGGATAGTTATCTCTTCGTTTTTCTTTCTCAGCTCTTTCCATTAATGAGTTTGCTCTATTAGAGTATATATATATAGCTACTGTGTTTGAATAGCATTTTTTTTTCTCTTTATAGATTATATACTTTTTGTAGTACTTTTTGTAGTACTCAATAATTCAGTCTGTGAATAGAAATGATGAGGTGTCAGTATAGAAATAAGTTGGACTATCATGTATGATCAGATGGTAAAAACAGTTTTCATTTTGTCTTATTGTCCTTCTTTTTCCTTGTTCACTATAGCTCCTTCTCCCTAACATTTGATGGTTAAAAAAGTATCATGCTTTAGAATATATATGCTTAAGATTTTTTAATCTTTTCCTGTCTGTGTTAGGTGGTGTTGAAATTGGTTGTTCACAAGGGGATATGTTTGCTAGTCAAGAAGTTGCTTCTCAGGAAGTTGCCCAGCCAAGAGGTAATTATGTAGTATTTATGGAAATTATAGGTATTCCTTTATATTAGGCACAGAAATACTTTGCATGATAACTGTGAAGTGGTCAGTGAAAATAGTTGGAGATATCTGCCTGTAAACTCTGAATTTTATGTGTATGCTTCACAATTGCATGATTGACATTGAAATATGAATCAGGAAGACTGAGGTTTATCAATTTTTTGTGTGTTTTGTTTCTCAATTAGTTTACCAATATATATGTCTTGTTAGTGTTGGTTATGTACCATTTGAACTTATGTACTCATTTTCTGCCAAAAGCAGAAGTTTCAGGAATGACACTGACTCCAGCTACAACTATGCCAATCCTCCAGCTGTCACAGGGAGAAGAAGAGGAGGAGGATGACATTCCTCCACCTCCAGAGAAGTAAGTCTGGAGTTTTAAAAAGTAAAGTTATTTAATCCTGGTTCAACAAAGCAGCTATGATTGATTTAGTAGTTTTAGATACAAACATGAAGTCACTGGTGAAAGAAATTTAACTTGGGATTTGATAAGTAGTTAGTCTAGTAATTTAAAATCATGCTAACAGTGCATTAACCCATTGCGGACAGGGCGCCAAACCAACAAACTGGCTGTAGGCATGGGCACCAGCACCAGCTAAAAATGAGAGGGATAAGGAAAACGTTTTCTCTTCCCTCGGGATAGGGCAGACTTGCGTAATGAATATTTTCCTTTAATTTCATCACAAAACAATGGTTTAGGCTGACCTTGGAAAGCTGTTGCTCTGAAACTAGCATCATACAAAGAGCCTTCCAACTCTGTTGTGTCATGTGCGCATTGATGCCTGTCAGAACCGTTATCTATGTCATGACACCTGTCCACTATGGGTTAAAAGGTCTAGACAGCAGAATAGTAGAAGCATCATCAGTTATTTTATTATTTAGGGGGATTTTATGAAAGAGTTTATAGATATTAGCCATATGCATCAAGTAGGAGTAAAAAGTAGTGGAATATGAGCATTGATTTATTATTGCCAAATTCTGTAGGTTCTTCTCGGGCACACCATCTGCATCTCTGCCCTTTGGATCATCGCAGTCAATTTCAGCTTCTACATCACCCTCAAAAAGGAAACGGACAGAACTTGAAGATCCCTCATCTGAGGCAGAACAGTCAGAAATTCCATTAAAGCAGAGACGAATAGAAGAAGGGAGCAGTGACTCTGGTGAAGATAGAGTAATTGTAGATTACACAACATTAACTAGGAAGGACGTGGAAATCAGTCCAAAGCAACAAAAGCCCTCTCCAAGAATTGTAAAGCCAACCCATCTCCTGGCAGCAGCTAAAAGAATCACCTTCAGTTCAGAAGATCTAGGGAGAGAAGATTCCTTGAGACGACTTCCTGTGGATACTGAGGAAGAAGAAAGTGAGCACGAAAAAGATCTCCCAGTAAGACAGCCAGTTGATACAGAGGCAGAAAGCAGTGACTCGCAGAAAATTTCTGATGATACTAAGGAAGGAGACACTACAACAAAAGCTGCATCTGACAGTGAATGTGAGGACAGTGATATTGAAATTCTTGAGGATAAGGATCGTAGTATAGAAGTTGTGTATGAAAAATCTAAGGGTAAGAGTTCTCTTGAACAAGAGATAGGATCTCAAGACTTCAACCTGATGCTATCTGGTACTGAGCATGAATCAGAGTACCCACAGGCAGGGCAAAGATTTTCTGAGGGCCATATCTTATCTGAAGAGCCAGGGAGCCAGTCACAAAGTTTATTGTCAATGGCAGAATCAGAACATCTTCAGTGTCATGATACCTTGTCTTCAAGTAGCAATGAGAGTAGTCAACATGCACCTGAAACACTTGTAGGTAGCATGCCAGCAACCCAGCTTGAGGGGATTTGCCAGCCCATGGTCCTTACACAGCCAAACATCGATCCTCTGATATCATTACCAATATCTTCTTCTGTAAGAGAGAAGGAAAAAGACTCTGACACTAGTGGGGAAATTTCTCCAAAGGGGAAAGATGTTGAAGAGGGTGGAAGTAAAGAAAATGTTGAGTCACAGAAGACATCTGAGAAAGTAGAAGATATAAGTGAAGAGGGTTCATCTTTGGATATTTCACAGAAAGTGCAAACGGCAAGGATAAAGATGCCAGAAATATTTACTCCAGCATCGCAGGATTATGAGGTAGCAGAAGAGAGTGAGTCAGTATTTATAAAGGCTACCAAAGGTGTTCAAGAAAGAGTAGAAAAAGAAAAAAAGAGGAATGAAGCAGAGAAACAAAACCAAGAGACACTGGAAAAGATAACAGGTGAAAGTAGTGCCTCATTTGAAAGTCTTGGAACATCACCAATAGAAGAAAGACCCATTAAAGAGACAGAAAAATCCATAATTGAGTGCAGTATGACAGGAAGCTCCAATCAGTCTACCCCAGTGTCCAGTTTACAGCCTACACGTTCTTCACATTCAACCCCAGTCACAAGCCAACCACAGCGGAAACTCTCTCAGAGTGCCACTCTTTTTGGCTCAGGAAATAAGGAAGCCACTCTTAGTTCTAGTCAGTTAAGTGGTTCACAGCAGGTTTTAGCAGAAGAAACTGATAGTGAAGATGAAGGACCACTTAAACGTAAAAGAAAAAAGCTTCGTCCTACAGCAGACATAGAGCAACCAGGGAAAACAGCAGAGCGAGCTTCTACCATTAAAGCAGAATCCAGGAAGACATCTACTCCAAACACCAGCCAGGGAGTTAGTCTTAACATCTCTGGTGATAGCAGTAGTTACATTGATAAAGAGCAAGCTGGAATCCTGTCTGGTGTTGAAACCTCAAAATCACACAATTCCTCATCAGAACAGTCGGGAACTGTCAAATCACCAGATCAAAGTACATCACCAAGAAGGAGGGCAAGCACTCCAGACACAGAACTTCTTCCTGATATAGAAAGAATTCACTCAATTGAAGAACTACAGAGAGCAGGATTTAAAATCAATCGATCACTAGACCCAGCAGAGGTTATAGAATATATTCATCCAGTTACTAGAGATACAATGTATGTCACAATTGTACATGATGCTGGTGATATGGAAGCTGTAACTGTTTCTAAATTGCACTTTAAGCCAGCATCAGAGTCTGGGAGTGGAAGTGGAGGAAGTAGAAGCAGCAGAATTTCTGATGTGAGTAGCATATCCCGTACCACATATTCTTCATCAGGCTATTATGGAGATAAGAGCTCATCATCATCTAATTCATCCCGCCGCACTTCAATGTTCTCAACAGCAGAGTCCTCAAGGTTATCTCTTGGTAGTGTTGTTACTGTTTCATCACCTCCAAGAGAAGTACAGATTATAGCAGAGCACAGTAAAAAGGATGTCAGTTCTCAAAAGAGTCAAGATGATGGACTTTTTCGTGTTCCAGCTGCACACCCTCGAGCACATCCTAATGTAAAATTACCAGATACATCACAAAAATTTACAGAGCAGATACTGCAGATTCCTGTCCCTCAAAGGTTGGCTGCACAGAAGGCATTAGCTGCCACAAAAAAATCTCCTCCATCATCATCTTCATCGAGTACTGACAGTAAAATACCTTCAGCGGATAAACCAAGGAGAGGTCGAGGGAGAGGGAGAGGAAGTAGAGACTCTGGTAGAGGTGGCTCATCTGGATCTGCCTCAGGGCCGCGAGGCCGGGGACGGGGCAGAGGCCGTGGAAGGATCCCAGTTTCTAAATCATCCACTGAGATAGAAGAGGAAGACCATGAATATGATGAGGAATCACCTGACTTTGTTGATGCATTACCAACAGAAACTAAATCTTCAGGAAATAACAAATCTGATGCAGACAGTGCTGGTTCATCTGCTAGTGTTACCAAAATAGCAAGGGGCCTGGGAGCTGTCTCAGAACTACTGAGTTCTTTGCCTGAAGATATATGGAAAGTGCTGGAAAATTCTCAGGTCCCACTTTCTGAAGAGGAAGAAGAAGCCTTTGTCCGTCTGGGAGGGACAGAAGCTGAGGAGAGACAATTAGCCCAGGTGCTCAAAAGAGTTCGAGAAGCAGAACTAGATAAGGGTTTGCTTGTATTTGCTCGTTTCACAGACAACAATTTCTATTCAGCTGTTTTACATGAAAGAGATGGAGCTGACCGATGGCATGTGCAATTTACCTTGGACCAGTACACTGCATCTGTACGAGATGTTTATCTGTTGCCAACTGATCTGTTACCACGGGGCCATCACTGCTTTGTTCGACATCAGACAGAACATTACAGTGATCCTGGTGTAGTGAAAGGGCACATCAGAGTTGGATCCACACTTCTACATATTGTGGAGACTGACAGGGGAGTCACACAAAGAGTACCACACTCCCACCTCTTGCTCACAGGTCCTCAAGCACATGATCTCTTACAGGCTAGATTAAACTTTCGTTCTATGGTTGCCTCACCTGGCAGGGATGTGTCTTTGGATAATATAGTTATGGGCAGAAGACGACGTACAACCCAGGATCAGTTTTCATCACCTCGCTCTAAAAAAGCTGATGAGAATTTAGATACCAGTGATGCTACAGCTGGTGAATCTGAGGACCTAAGTGTGAATATTCACCGTTCCCCAGGTAAAAGAGGGTTGTCTGTCAGAGGAAGAAGAGGGGCAAAGAGAAGAAATCTTTCAGTTCTTCCTGAAGAGAGTGAAAGTGAAGTAGAAGTTACCCCAGGGCCAGACTCCAAAAGAGGAGGTAGAAGAGCTGGAACTCCAAAAGTAGCTCGAACTCCCCGA
>BOPN01000189.1:642380-652380 GCA_017312705.2 Penaeus japonicus
TGGGGGATCATGTGCGCAAAAGGTGGCCATGACCAGAGCGGGTGAATAGTTTGAGGTTTTGCGCCTGCGTGCTTGAAATACCCCAACGTTAAAACTGGCCAGAGCCAAAACTGCCCTACTATTATCGTGTTATACACAAATAAACACTATTGGCTTTGTGGTAGTCATATGAACTCCAGCTATACCATTAGGGATCCATTTGCTACTCAATAGATTGATGTTTGATAAAGAGACAAATAGATATATGTTAATTTTGATAGTGAAAGAGGAGAAAAGCAGAAATAAAGGAAGAGTCAAAATGTAGAAAATCCAAGATTACTGAGTGGTACTTGCTTTTCCCTCATTGGATGGTGATTGTCATACTGACTTCCACTTCATCATAAGGGGACTCAGTAATCTTTCTGTTTGCCACTTTGTTGCTTCCTTTATTTCTGTCTTTCTCTTTTTTCTGTATCAGTCTCCAGCATGATAGGTAACTCAGTCAAATATCAAACCAGCCTGACAGTGGTGATACTATATATCTGAATTGAGGTGATACATAAGAATGACTTGTCATAGCAAGTCTAATTCATTCAGCTTTATTAAATCTGTAAGGTCTTTGTTCCTTTTGTTGGTAACAGGATTAGCATTATTGTAAACAGGAAAGTGTTGTAAGCTTTTTTAAGGACCTGAGTGCAGCAAATGTTTAAGTTGAAGAACCCTTTACCCATATAGAAAAAAATAGTTCTAGTAATGATTTGTGACTATGACATACTACATGAATATTGGTATGTATTTTAATAATTAATGTCTTTTCTCTACTTTTCAAGGACAAAGAAATTTCGTGGAGATCATTCTTGCTTCCAGCGGGCGAAAAATACACGGGTGAACTGAGTGAACAGATGATCGGCCTGGATGAAGACTCTCAGACTGGCCCATTGCAGCTACTCACTGGGGAGCGAATTTTCCTTGCAACATCCAGCAACCCAGAGTTCAGTCCTCTTTGGCAGCCACTTCTAGACACGACAGGTGCCAAAGTCAGAGTGAAACCTGCCCGTAATGGTTTGTATATTGGCGTATTTGTAATTCTTGTTAAGTTTACTGCAACAACTGTAAATGTGTATTTACTGATGTAAGAACAGGCTTCCAAAATATCTTCTCCATCTGCTTTATTTTCTTTTTTCTGTTTTAGGTAATCTGAACAGAGTCTTAGACAAGAGCATAAAAGTAGTGGTTGCAGATCCAACCATCCCAGAAGTAGAGAAGCAGCGAGCAGAGCAGCTTTCCATACCTGTTGTCTCAACAGAATGGGTCATACAGTCGCTTATAGCTGGGAAACGCATCCCATATGGAGCATATCCAAGTTTCAGATACGACTACCGAGAATCTGCAACACCAAGCAAGTTGGATAAAAAGTAGGGCTCATGACGGCTTACTCCCTGAACCTTAATTCATGGTGGAGGGTAAGGACTTTATTATGATTTTTTAATGTAGGATGAGTTTTTAAAATTATTTTCTTTATTGCATCAAAATTGTTGCTATATGTGATTGAAAGACTACTGCCTGCAATTCTTGCTGAATAAGTGATTAAGCTGTTTCAAATATGAAACTCTAACACAACCATATCATGAAAGAATCATGTTTCAGCACTTACTTCACTATTTTTATATATAATGGTAGTTTGAATTGTTGTAATATAGAAATAATATAAATGTGAGCCAATAATTGTGGAGATAATATCACAGTTGCATTTTGAAATATTAGTTCAAAAAAATAAAGAATAAGATAAAGATTTTGAAAATACAAACCATTTTTTTGGAAAAGTAGGAAGTCTATCACAAAGACTAAATTTAATTTGCTTAATTACAAAGGTTAAGAAAGAGTAATCGTTATATGAATCTTGAAGTAGTTAGATAGTAGAATAGTTATAGTACAACTTTGGTATTGCAGCAGTTATAAAGAAATTTTATCAGATTCATACTTCAGAATATAGAGAAGAAAGATGATAGGTTGACAATAGCACAAAAGTAGACCAGTTAAATAGGAGACATCCCTGAATGGGATGAAAAAAAAAGGTTAGCATTGTTCACGTTGGGGAATGTTGATGAATGTCAACAGCAGTACCAGCTTTTCTATGTCAAGTTGTATATATATATATTGTACTTTTAACAAAGTATAAAAAATTTAAATTTCTTGTTAATACAACTTTGTACCTTGTTATAATAATTGATTATTATTGTAAATCAGAGAACAAACAACAAATAGTAAAGTAGGAGCAATGCTTGATGTGCTCTGCATCTATATCATAGTGTTGTGTTTTAGAGTTAAAGTTTAAATCTAAAACTGTATTTTTGTTTATTTTTATTATTTTCTTTCGGCATTGTGAATGCAGCTGTTGCAAGTAGGCATAACAAACATTGTCAGTGTAACACATTGTTTTATACAATCTTAATGGCAGTACAGACTTCAAGCTCTCTTTCAAAGTTAGGTATCTGATTGGTTGTTAGAGCATTTCTGTTATTAATTGCAGGAAGTTTAAAAAATGCAGTGATTTTTTTAGACTAGATTTATTTTAGGTATGTACAACTGTGTTTAGGTAATGGTGTCGTTACAACTAACAGGTTACCATCTAATTTGTACAGTTTGAAAAAAAGTACTAGCTGTAATTTACACCAGCAATAATGATTTTGGTAATTTTTATGTTTATGTATTGTTATAGCTTGGTGAGAATCATCACAACCGAGAGCACTTAACAAGTAAAACAGGTAGTTATTGCCACCAACTTTTGTAGTGATATCTGTGGTAGCAACACAGTTGGCACTATGGTAGTTAATACCTTCTACAAATATTTTAGTAATTCCACACATAGAGCCTGATATTCAAGGAGGAAGCATTTTTTTTCTGTCCAGAATAGGCCTATGCTTATTACATGGTCTGGTAGGTTATGAAAATGATTCTTGTTAGAAGAGAAGCCATATTATTAAACCATGTGATGGTAATTTTTAGTTCAAAACTGGATTACCTTTCACTTGAAATGAGTTTTAGTTGCAACACTTTTATTTTTGTTATGTATTCATCTTATAATTCTTTTATCTTTTATTCCCATGGACAAATCTTTGTGATGCAATCTGATATCCGTTATGTGATATTTTCAAGGAAAGAATATTCTCTGCTTGAGGGTTCTTTATTACAGCTTATGTAAATGAGATACTTCATCATTCTTTTAGAGTTATGGTAATAATCATGTAAAGGCAACTTGTGCTCAAGCAGAGACTAAGTATATTACTGCATTTCTTATCCAGATTTGAGTCATAACTCTTTTTTCCAATAATTGCCTCTATAAACTAGGGGATGTTTTTTTAATGAATCATTTAGGTGTATCACCTATTTATTTTTTATACCTCAATTTTTTTATTATGTTTTTTTTTCTCTGTGCATAGTGTGATGTTAGATGTAAGTGATGTATTCATAATTAGACATTTATTGTAGTGTCTCTCTTCAACAACTATTTGTGTATATCCATGTTATTTGGCAGCAGGACCATCTCGGTAGATAATTACACAATTTTTCATAGTAGTGAATTCAATGGTTAGCACTTCAAAAGTTAAACAACTAGGGAGGACTGTACTTCTCATGATAGTTAACAGTCAATTGTACCACTCATGAAAAGACCAGGTTAATGAAAAAGTTGCTTTTGCCAAAGTAAGTACAAAAAAATGAGATACATTACATTCCAAGTTTTAGAGTGTGTTCTTTTTTGACATATATCTG
The DNA here is from genome assembly GCA_017312705.2 of Penaeus japonicus. Classification (NCBI taxonomy): domain Eukaryota; kingdom Metazoa; phylum Arthropoda; class Malacostraca; order Decapoda; family Penaeidae; genus Penaeus; species Penaeus japonicus. The sequence goes on from BOPN01000189.1 coordinate 646,131, forward strand.
GAGGCCTTCTTTTTAATCCTCTGTGTGCATCAAGAGATTTGTTTGAATAGAATTAGCAAATTTGTAAGAGCTACTTACAGTTCTCCCAGTCCATAGAATATGTAATTGTCTTCTCAGTGCAGTCATCATGTAACAAAGAGTACTCAAAGTCTGTGCACATTTAGCAGAAAATAAATAACAAAATGAGAACACACAGAGGATTAATTTAGAGGGGCAGATATTCCCTATTGCCTTCTGCTATTGGATGTGAATGGAATATAGTGGATCCTTTTATAAGTCACAAATACAGAGCTGCCAATCTTTCCTAGTCACAGCTATTGCCATTAGTACTCTGGTTACATTTACAGTTACAAATACAACAATATTTATATCATAAGGAAATTGATTAAAGAAAGTAATAGTATTTGGTTGATAGCTCTGTTGGTAAACTTACCCATATGCACAATCAACTCTTTACTGATAGAAAAGGAGTGGTAAATGAATGAGATAAATGCTGAGTAGTCTTCAAGCTATCCATGTAAATCTGACTTGTTACCAAAAGCTTTTATTAGTTAAAACGGTCAAGAGACAGAAATTACAATTTCAATAAAAAATAGATAAAAAAGTGAAACACTGAGCTACCTAAAACTAATTCTGTTGTGTTCAATGTATATGTTGCACAAAAAAAAACACAAAAAAACAAAAAACAAAAAAAATCTCACATTTTCTCAAATGAGTCTAGCCCGTCTCCATCCTCTCCCTCTGTACCCATCAGCATTTATTCTGTGCTCTCCTTCGTGATACCCTCTCATTTGTCTTTTTTTCTGTTTGCCACTCTTGAAGAAAATGAGATCCCCATTTTTCATTTACAGTGATAAAGTCATATTTCATTCTGGGCATTTTATAGCTTGTTTGAAAGAGATCAGTGTTAAAGTCCAAGAGTAACATTTCCATGGAAAGCTTCAGGCATTTATATACAAAAAGATATTTATACATGTACATATTTCTTTTGCCTATTCATTTTGTAGTTAAACAAATCCAAGAAAAAACTATCAGTTGGTTAAAGGGAAGTTACCTGTAGACATTGACCAGAATATGAATTTAATAAACTGTGTTCTCCTTTTTATAATCATTATTATTAATGGCTTCCTCCTTCAGCAAATGGAAAAATAAACTTTAGTTAAATGTGAAATCTTAAGTGTATGACAAATCCCTGCCTCTTAAAACATACTTGGAATGCATGTATGCTGTGCCATATATATGTCTTTAAAACACGATCTTGTTTCTTTTAACCACTTCAGCTATCTTTAAGTGTTTGTTCTAAATGTCCATTGGGACAGACATTGTTTACTGAAATTGGTAATATGGAATTTTAAAGTTTTTAAGTAGGAGTATCAGTAGTATTTTTGTACAATGGAGTATCACAAGCCCTGACTCCTCAGATTTAACACCTTTTACAACAGGACGTCATTCAGATGTTTCCATTAACTATTTAAAAATTAAAGAAATAAAATTGAAAGTCAATACTATATATAAAAAATATCTCTTTTTAATATCCTTATTACTGTTATTGTTATTTAGTTCATATATACTATAATTATTGACTATACTCTGATGTGGAAACTATTGAAGCATAGTGCAACTTTGTGTAAAGAAGTGCTACAAATAATATTTTGAGAAATGACTAGCTAAAAAGATATGACACTGTGTTGGAAAATTGTTCATCATTTTTTTTTACTATAAACATGCAAGTACAAATAATTTAAGAGTAAACCTGTCATTAATGTTTGATAATGGATATTCCTGTACACCGTGACATGAAGAACCAGACCTTTAACCAAATTTGATTGAATTCTTAGGGAATTTGTGATGCAAAACCAGGTCATTATCATCATCAATGTAGGTACATGCACAACACATCTTTGTATTGTCTAAAACTTTTTTAATTTGGGGTTGTTTTCGATAAATACAGTTTGCTTTTATGTACAGAATGCTCTATATTTTATCCATCTTTGACACTGATAATAAAGATTTAAATAATAGTTTATATTTTGACACAACACAGAGCAAAAACACATGTTTACACTTAACTGTAGGCCTAAGGTTTATAAATTGGCAGAATGAGTAGCTGCTAATGCTGTAATTTTAGCAAATACTTGATGAATAGATAATTTTTATGTAAACATTTCTGGTCATGAGGGCAGCCATTTGTTTATAGATGAAAAAGAAAGTACCTCAGTTTATACTTCTGTTGCATATAATCTGTGATGTGTTGTGTAATGCACAGATACAGATGCTTTGATTTTATTTTCTTTGTTATATTTCTGTAAAGCTGCACCAGTATGTTTTATTTATGATGCCATTTTTCATTAATAACGAGAGTGTAGCTTAAGCTGAGGTATTTAAAACTAGATAAGACAAGCAATGATAACACTGTTGGCATCTGTTGACATCATAATGAAAACCATTTAGTCAGCATTATAGAAACACTCATTATTATTATCATTATCATTATCATTATCATTTTTATCAGTAACAGCTTTAAAATATTTTACAGTGTTTTGAAAAAGTGATGCTAAACTAGAGACCCTCAAAAAATAATCACATTTTAGGAAGAACCTAATAGCATAGACCATTGGCTGGGGGGGGGAGGAACACATACACACACACACACACACACACACACACACACACACACACACACACACACACACACACACACACACACACACACACACACACAGCCAGTTCCCTTGACATTTTTCCATTGTAACTTTCCAATTTTTCCTCTATACAGTGGATGTATCTATTACTCTGTGGAAGATATGAACTTCATTTTATTTCATTACAATAGGACAGTTTCTTCTTTAGGAGATTAATGCACTATTGGTGTTCAGCTACCCTCCTCCTCCTCCTCAGATTATAGAGAGAATGTAATGAAAAAAAGGCTCCCCATAAGAGGGGATAGAAAAAAGGAAAACCTTTTTATTTTTTACATGCCAGAAAGATACATATCCTTGCACACAAGTATGAGTGTTATAATCCTGCAGAAACATCAAGAGATTTATAGTACACATACTTATTTGTCAACACACTACAAGTGATATGTGACAGAAATTAGGCCGAGATATGTTCTTCTTTGCCTCTGGTTGCCCGTATTTACAAGGCTACTAGGAAAATATGTTTACTGCAACAGCCAGTCAATCACTAAGTGATTTCCAAACTCTCTCTCTCTCTCTCTCTCTCTCTCTCTCTCTCTCTCTCTCTCTATCTATCTATCTATCTCTCTCTTTCTCTTTCTCTCTCTCTCGCTATGAATCGGCGTTGCTATTCATCCCATCATACTTTGATTAAGTTCAGTCCTTCTTTTACCTCCCACCCTCGGTAACTGTACAGGCGTGGGCAAGCTTTGATACATTTGATACATGGTTATAACAACATTGAAAATTCAACATGATTTTTTTTTTTTTTTTTTTTTTTTTTGTATGTGCTATCACATGTCTATTCATCTATTCCTTTACCATCTTACAAAATTGCTTAGGTGTGGCCATGCAATATTGCACATGATATATGGTCATAAGATATTCTCAAATACAGATTTTAGGAGATAATGTTAGTACATAAATCTAATACATCAGATGTTGTCGATTGCTTTGAAGTGTGGTGGGATCTGACCTCTCTCTCTATATATATCTTTATTTCTGTATCATTCTCTTTCTCTCGCTCACTTTCACTCTCTCTATCTATCTATCTATCTATCTCTCTGTCTATCTATCTTTCTCTCTCTCTCTTTCTCTCTCTCTCCCCATCTCACCCTCCTTCCTTCCTTCCCCCACCCACCTTCCCCCACCCTCCTACCCCTTCATCCCCACCCACCCTCCCTTCCCCCATCCTCCCCCTCCTTCCCCCACCCTCCTTCCCCCACCCCTCCTCCTCTCCTCCCCCCACCCTTGCCCTCTCCATCTCACCCACCCTTCACCCTTCCCCACCCTTCCCCCCTCCATCCCACCCACCTAGCGAACCAAAAACCCACCTTCAATCGTGGTTCCCAAAGCGGATACCAGGCAACACCAGACAACAGAAAAAGTCATGAACCAACCAACCACCTTTAACAAGCTCTGGTTCTCGCTTGTTAGTCCCCGCAGTTAATTGGTCGCTTGGTTTAGCATTGATTCTATTGTCATGCAACTGTAGCTCGTTTTGTGTTGAGGGAGGTGTGATTGGCTATGTTTTAGAGTGGTTTGTGTTTGGGTTTGGGTTTGTGTTTGTGTTGGTAGGGGTTTGTGTTGGTAGTGGTGTTGTTGGTGGAAGTGGTATTGTTGTTGGTGGAAGTGGGTTTGTTGTTGGTGGAAGTGGGTTTGTTGTTGTTGGTAGTGGTGTTGTTGGTGGAAGTGGTATTGTTGTTGGTGGAAGTGGGTTTGTTGTTGTTGGTAGTGGTGTTGTTGGTGGAATGGGTATTTTTGTTGTTGTTATTGTTGTTGTTTTATTGTCGTTTGTGTTGGTAGTGGTGTTGTTGTTGGAAGTGATATTGTTGTTGTTTTATGGTCGTTTGTGTTGGTAGTGGTTTGTGTTATTATTGGTGTTGTTGGAAGTGGGTTTGTTGTTGTTGTTAATGGTGTTGTTGGTGGTATGGGTATTTTTGTTGTTATTGTTGTTGTTTTATGGTTGTTTGTGTTGGTGTTGGCAGGGGTTTGTGTTGGTAGTGGCGTTGTTGGTGGAAGTGGTATTGTTGCTGTTGTTATTGTTGTTGTTTTATGGTCGTTTGTGGTGTTGATGATGTTGGTGGTGTTTGTGGCGGTATTATAGTCAATGGTTTGTATTTGTGCTGGTAGATGTGTTGTTGGAAGTACTATTGGTGTTATTATGGTGGTGATTGGTGTTGCTATGAGATTAGTAGTTCCGTTTTTTTGTTTTTTTTTGGTGAAGGGGGGGGGGGCATGGTGGTGATGGTGTTCTAGCAACTGGCATCGTTATCACAACCTATAAACTACAATAATGATGGTCCTAGGTTGTTTTAGTGTTTTTTTTCACTCTTCGAAAGAAAAATAAATGTATTCAAAGACATAGAGACGAAAAAAATGTTAATCGAAAAACAGGATGTCGGAAGAAAATGATTATTATTTCTTTTATTTATTTTTTTTCTGTATAGCAATAGTGGATCTCTTTCTCTCACACTCTCTCACTCTCTCACTCTCTCAACTTCTCTCTCTCTCTATCTATCTATCTATCTATCTCTCCATATATCTATCTATCTCATTCATTCACTCATTTAGTTCCTATCTATCTCTCTATCCATCCATCCAATTACCCATCTCTCTCTCTCTCTCTATCTCTCTCTCTCTCACACACACACACATACATATAAAAAAAAAAAATCTTTAGCTAAAAAAAAAAAAAAAAATCAAATCGAAGATCAAAAAACGAATGACGGAGACTCTAAGAAAAATCCCCTCAAGTTGCAAAGGTCACGGCGATGTTGCGAGGTCCCCGAGAGTGACCTTCGGGTGCCAGAAGATCCCCCAGAAGGTCGCTCTTCACAGACACGGAGACTCCATTTGGGGGAATGGAATCCTTTCGCCTTTCTCTCGTTCTCTCTTTCTCTCTCTCTTCGTCTTTCTTCTTCTCTTTTCTCTCTTTCTTTCTTTCTCTCTTTCTTTCTTTCTCTTTCTTTCTCTCTTTCTTTCTTTCTCTCTTTCTCTCTTTCTTTCTTTCTCTCTTTCTCTCTTTCTCTTCGTCTTTCTTCAGACACGGAGACTCCATTTGGGGGACTGGAATCCTTTCGCCTTTCTCTCGTTCTCTCTTTCTCTTTTTCTTCGTCTTTCTTCTTCTCCTTTCTCTCTCTTTTTCTTCGTCTTTCTTCTTCTTCTCCTTTCTCACGTTCTCTCTTTCTCTCTCTTCGTCTTTCTTCTTCTTCTTCTTCTCCTTTCTCACTTTCTCTCTTTCTCTTCGTCTGTAGCCTTTCTTCTTCTTCTCCTTTCTCTCTTTCTTTCTTTCTTTCTCTTTCTCTTCGTCTGTCGCCTTTCTTCTTCTTCTCCTTTCTCTCTTTCTTTCTCTCTTTATATCTTCGTCTTTCTTCTTATTTTCTTTTCTCTCTTTCTTTCTTTCTCTCTTTCTTTCTTTCTCTCTCTTTCTTTCTTTCTCTCTTTCTCTTTTTCTCTCTTTCTTTCTTTCTCTCTTTCTCTCTTTCTCTTCGTCTGTCGTCAATCTTCTTCTTCTTCTTTTTCTCTTTCTCTCTTTCTCTTCGTCTGGCGTCAATCTTCTTCTTCTTCTT
>BOPN01000190.1:2500-5000 GCA_017312705.2 Penaeus japonicus
GCACAACAACAAGTAAGAATAAAAAACAACAAATACAAGAATAAAAACAAAGAAAAATTAAACAAGAACAAAAACAATAAAAGAGTAAACCAACAAAAAACAAAAACAAATAAAGAGTAAAACAACAAGAAGAAAATAAACAAACAAACAAACAAAAACACATTAAAACCAAAAAATTTAGCAAGAACAAAAAACACAAAAGTGAGGCACAACTAATACGAAAAAAGCGAAACACAACCAAGAACAAGAACAAAATGAAATAAACATAACAAAAGCGAAACACAACCGAAAACAACAAAGAAACTAAACACAAGAAAAAAAGAAAAACAAAGAAAAAGACACAAAACCAAAACACAATAAACAATAAACAAAACAAAAACCGGAATTATAAACGAAAAAACGATAAGCGAAGCAACGAAAACAAAAACAAAAGCGCAACGATTCCTCTCGCTTTAGTTGAGGACAAGTAGAGAGTCGCCGATCGATAATGGCGTCCGGAAGTCAATTCCTTGTTGCTCTGTTTCCTTTTTTATTTGGGCCACGCCTATTCTGCCTTCGTTTCGTGGGGACATAGGCCTATATGCAGCTCCGCGCCTGGCTTTACATTTTGCTAATGATGGTTATTATGACAAGGGTAAAAAATGGTGATGATTATGATAAGGGCAGAAAATGATGATTATGACAAGGGTAGGAAATTATTATTATGACGAGGGTAAACAAAAATGATGATAATGATGGTGATAATAATGTTAGTAAAAGTAGTACAAACGATAGACTTAACATCTATGATGATAATGATGATAATGACAATAATGATGATGATAATGACGACAGTGATAAATACAGTGATAAATACTAGCCTTACCATTACCAATACTAACAATGCATATAGCTCTTCATTTTATTTATTTTTCTGAACTAACTTCATTAGACTTGGCCAGGATAGAAAGAAAAACAACAACAACAACAACAACAAAAAAACATATTCAGTAGAAAAAAAACAATCAAAACGACTAATTTTCGCGTCGTGTGGCAGACAGTTGCTGGAAAATGGTTCATCGCAGTTCAGCTCACCGAGAAAAATGCCAGCGCCAGCACTTCGACCAAGATAGTTGTCTTTATATATATATATATATAATATATATATATATATATATATATATATATATATATATATATATATATACATATATATGTATGTATGTATGTATGTATATATATACATACATACATATATATATATATATATATATATATATATATATATATATATATATATATATATATATATATATATATACATATATATATGCGTTACTGCATTCTACCATCTTTCTCATGTATATATATATATATATATATATATATATATATATATATATATATATATATATATATGTGTGTGTGTATTTGTGTGTGTTTGTGCGTGTGTGTGTGTGTGCGTGCGTGTGTGTGTCTGCATGTGTGTATATAAAATATGTGAGTGTGTACGTGTTGTATGTATACACACAATTATGTATATATGTAATTCAAACTAAGCAGCTTTTTACGTTGTTATAGTCATATAACAACGTAATAGAATAGCAGAATCTTTTGATCTAATTTTGATCTACATATCTATTCTGTCCAAGAATACAGTAACGAGAATTTCTACAATATATGTCTGATATAAACATAAAAAAATGTACTAGCTAATAATACTCTCCTTTGACACAAAAATGTAAACAATATAAAAAAGAATTTACTCGACATCGAAGCTAATGAGGCATACTTTAATTCAATTTAATAATAGTAATCCGTTCAGTCAATTCCTGAAATCTTTTCATTTATGCTCATGTTATATCCACTTATATATTTTTTCTCTGCTAACTCTACCATGTTAGCAATGCATTTTATAATTCATTATGTTTAGTAAGAAAAAAAAAGTTTAATCAAAGTCCGTGTCACAATTCTAAGATATCTCTTTTAAGATATAAAGATCCATATTGCTAAGTAAATAAGGACATAGAAAGACAGTCTCAGAGACAGAGAAACGTAAATAATGAGTAAAAGAAAAAAGAAATACGAACACACTACGCAGAAAGAAAAGGAGGAGGGCGGGGAATAAAGAGGAAATATAGGAAGAGGATGAAAAGGGAGAATAACGGGATTCCGAAGTGAGGGGCGGGGGAAAGAGGAAAAAAGAAGGAAGGACGAAGATGGAAAAGGGAAAACACAGAGAGAGAGAGAGAGAATGTAGAAAGAGGAAAAAAAGAAATGACTTAGACGGAGGAAGAGAATACAAAGAGGGCAGATTAATGAAGGAGAAGAGAGGGAGGAGGAGGGGCATACACGTGTCATAGACCTTATAAACAGATCGTTAAGAAGGGTCTTGCTCGGAGTAAAGAAGAGAGATGGAAGAGGAGAGAAAAACAAGGAAGGAGAAATGGAGAGAAGAGGGAAGAGGAAGGTATAGGAAAGAGAGAGAGAGAGAGAGAGAGAGAGAGAGAGAGAGAGAAGA
>BOPN01000190.1:12500-17500 GCA_017312705.2 Penaeus japonicus
GCCCGTTCGAGTTCCGTGGAAATGAATATGAACAGATCCAAGGACTTGCAATGGGCTCTCCATTATTAGTAGTCCTTGCCTAGCTCTTCACGGAGACCCTCGAAACCGATCATTATTGACACGTTGTAGGTAACAAAGTGGACGACGTTATGTGGACGACGTTCTCGCCGTAGTACCTACGAGGACAGACCTCCAGGACCTCTGCAGAAGGCTGAACATGGCGCGCCCCGGCATACAATTAACCAAAGAAGAGGAACGAGACGACCATTTACCGTTCTTCGACACCAAGATACACAGGTGACCTGACGGACCGGTATTTTCTGTGTTTAGGAAATCCACGAATAAAGACGACCTTATCCATTTCTTCTCTGTCCACTAAAGAAAGAACTAAAGAAAGAGTAATTATTGGTTTCTTCCTCCGAGCACTTTGTATCTACAGCCCAGAATTTCTAGAGGAGGAACTACAACATATACAAAACACCCTCCTACGCCTCTGTTACCCCCGATGTGTTTTGCTAAACCTGAGGCGCAAAGCAGAACAAAAATAATGGATAGACCTAAAAAAGACGACCCTCAGGACATCCCTCAGAGAATGATTCTTCCACACTCAGAAATGACCGATCTGCCGGAGGCCCTAGCGGGACACACAGTCAAGATCGCCACCACATCGGGAAAAAAAATCTGCGACATTACCAGAGAAAAGAGAACAATCCACCATAGGCCCCTTAGCCAGGTGTATAATATACCTTGCGGTGGATGAACAACGAATCGGGCAACACCGCCACGCCCCCAGGAGACATGACACCAAGATCGCCTTCGTTGTACATGTCGATAACGACGGCCATCTCCCTAAGTGGTCCCAGCCCTCCATCATCAAACAAGGTCTGGCCCCACGAGAAAAATAAGATGATAGAAGCGGCATTGATACACTCAACTATCAACATGAACACCGCACCGGGGAGCCACGAACTATCCAAGGTCGTCGCGCAACTAATCATTGCTATGACCTGACCTCTGTAACATATATAAGCCCTTTTATAACACGTGTGTATTATGCCCTGATGAAGCAGTAATGCAAAAAGGCCTTCAGGATATTCGTGTGTTTTCCTGTGTGTCCTTCGTTGATTTGTTTTAATGTTATAATTATTATAAATATCATTATTATCATTATTATTAATATTCTTATTATCATTGTTACTATCATCATTATCATTATTATCATTATCCTTAAAATCATTATTGTTCTTATCATTATCATTTTTGTTGTTATGATTATGATAATAATTATTATCATTATCATCATTACCATCAAAATGATTGTTATCATTACTGTTGTCATTATCATTTTAATTATCAGTATCCTTGGTATTACTATTATTATTATCATTGTTAATATGATCAAAAAGATATATCTATATATCTTTTTATCTCCCAGAGACACTACACTTTCCTTCTCTCACCAACTGATCTCCACCTTAATCTCTTCCCCCCTCCCCCCTCTCCCCCTCCCTTTCCTCGGTCTCCTCCTTTCCAACCCCCCCCCCCCTCTTTCCCTCTTCCGTGTCCCCTCTCTATTTTTTATCCCTCAATCTCCCCCCCCCTCTCTCTCTCTACTTCCTCCTTCGCTCTCCCTTCCCCCTCTCTCTCCTTTCCTCCTTCCTTTTTCTTTCCTTCCTCCCACTCTCCTCTCTTCCTCCCTCTTCCTTTCCCTCCCCCCTCTTCCTTCCTCGTCTCCCTTCTCCCTCTCTCTTCCTCTTCCTTCCCCTCCCCCCTCTCTCTTCATCTTCTCCCTCTCTCCTCCCCTCCTCCGTCTCTGCTCTCAGTGACCTGTTCTCATGATCTCTCTCGCCTTACATTCCTGTAAAGGCATCTGCTTCCACCGTCACAGTAACTCGTCTGTCCTCCGCTGATGCCAACACTTCTACGACCAGAAAACCCGTGAGGATGACGAACGGATCTCAGAACACGCTAATCCAACCCTTACTGCTCGTGAATGTTTTCCAGCTCTCATTCTTATATCCTTGTGTATAACTATGGCTTGTTTATACTCGAAATGCTCGTTGCAGAGTGTCTGATCAATATCAGTGTATATGTAATAATTATCATTATCGATATTCAAATGATCGGTATGTTTCATGAATGCTCAACAACTCTATCTTTTCTTACGAATCTTTTTCGTATTGTAAGTAACATAATTCCCATAGCACATATTGTATCCCTTGTTCCTTCATCAGATTACCCTCATGTGACCCACGCGTATCTAAATTTCCTGTTTTCCAATATGAAATGTTTCAAAACGAAGTGTGATTATACAAACATTTAGTAGTCGAGAGAGACCGCCCGCAATTGGGTACATGACAAGACGCCTCACTCCTCCCTGGGCACCGCTGTCATGTCTGTCCTCTGTACACTACGCTACCCAAGCTCTAGCAAAGAATGAACTTCAAACCATAGATAAGTTTAACTTCACCAGCAACTGGGATCAACAGACACGTCATAATACCCGTGGCAGACGACGAGGGCCAATCCGCAGTCGCACCATTATATTGGTGGTAGACTAAGTGGAGTACAAAACTACATTGTTATATTCTCTCCTCCCCTCCTCGCTCTTCTTTGATTTATTACTCTTACTCCACTACATCCATCTTCCTCTTCTCCTCCCCCTCCCCCACCTCATCTTCCTTCTCCACCTTTTTCCTCTCTCACTCTTCTTCCTCTATGTTTCCTTCTCTTCCTTCTCTTTCTCCTAATCTTCCTTCTTTAGTTTTTTTTCTCTTTCTGCTTCCTCTTCCCTCTCCTCCTTCTCTCACTCCTCCTTCCACTCTCTCTTCCGACTCTTCCCTCCTTCTCTTCCCACCATTTAATCGTCGTATTAGCAATTCCTGTTTCTCCTCCTCCCCCTCTTCAGTCTTCTACCTTCCAACTTCTCTTCCTTTTTCTTCTCTTCCTTCTCCCTTTCTCACTCCACCTCCATCCCCTTTTCCTTTTCCCTCTCCTTTCTTTCCCCCTCTCCCTTCTCTTTCCCCCGTCTCCTCTAATTCCACCTCTTCCCTCTCCTCCTCGTCTTCATCTTCCGTCTTCTCCCCCTTCCTCCATCATCATCTTCTACCCATCCTCTTCCTCCTATTCATGTGCTGTGTCATCATACTCTGACCTTGCTATCGCCTAATTAGCACTCCCTCTCGCTCCTCCTCCTCCTCCTCTTCTTCCAAATCCTCCACATCCTCCTTCTCCTCCTCTTCTTCCTCCATTTTACTCTTCCATCATCCTCAATCTCTTCCCTTCCATCCCCTCTTTCATCTTTCCCACTATCTCCTAGTTCTCTTCCTTCAATATTTCTTCCTTTACCGTCTCCCTCTCCTCATCATCATTTCCTCCTCCAACGTCTACATCACTGCCCTCTCCTCCTCCTCCTCCTCCACCTCCTCCTCCTCCTCCACCTCCTCCACCTCCTCTTTTTCCACTACCACCTCCTCCTCCATCATCCCCTCCACCACCACCTCCATTTCACCTTCTCTTCCATTGCTTCCTTTTCTTCCACTACTTCCTCCTTCACCACCTCCAGCACTTCGTCTTCCCCCTTTCCCTCCTCTTCCTCTACCATGAGCTCTTCTTCCTCCATCACCTCCCCCCACCACCTCCACCAACTCCACATCCTCCTCCTTCTCCTCCTCCTCCTCCAACACCTCCTCTTCATCCTCCACCACCACCACCTTCATCTCCTCCTCCTCCTCCTCCTCCTCCTCTTCCTCCACCTCCTCCTCCTCTTCCTCCTCCACCACCACCACCTCCTCCTCCTCCTCCTCCTCCTCCTCCTCCTCCTCCTCCTCCTCCTTCACCACCACCACCTCCTCCTCCACCTCCACCACCTCCTCCTCCTCCTCCTCCTCCTCCTTCACCACCACCACCACCACCTCCTCCTCCTCCTCCTTTTCCTCCTCCTCCTCCTCCTCCACCACCACCACCTCCTCCTCCACCTCCACCTCCTCCTCCACCTCCACCTCCTCCTCCTCCTCCTCCTCCTCCTCCTCCTCCTCCTCCTCCTCCTCCTCCTCCTCCTCCTCCGCCACCTCCTCCTCCTCCTCCCACCTCAATCTGCTCCCCAGTGTCGCCATGATCCCCCAAGAAGTTTAAGAATATGACTCCATCTTGAGATCTTTTGCCGACCCGAAATTAAACGCGCTTGTCCCACGTGCGTCACAGGCGGAGGGAGGGGGGAGGGGGTGGATGGGGGGGGGGTGGATGGGTGGGGAAGGGTAAGCGGGAGGATGGGGGGGGGGGAAGGGTGAGGGAAACCGGGAGGATGGGGTGAGGGGTGGTGGGCGAGAGCAGGAGGTCGAGGGGCTGGTGGGATATAGGCGTGATGGGGGGAGAGGGAGGAGGGTGAAGGAGGAGGGTGAGGGTGAGGAGGAGGAAAGAATTGAAGGGCGGAAGAGGGTAAGCGGAAGCGGGGGGGGGGAGGGGAAGGGAAGTCTGTTCCTAAGAGAGAGGGGGGGGAGGGGGGTAGGGGTAGGGGATTTCAGTAGATGGGAAGGTGGGAATGAAGAACGAAGGATTAACGGGAGGACGATGTGAATTAACGGGATTGGGGGGGGAGACTAGGAATTTAATGCGGCAAGTGTGTTGTGCGTTATGCGTTATGCGTCTGTGGTGAGTTTTCTCCTTTTTTGGAATATCTGCTTATTTTTTTCTTCAATTATCTATCAACCTGTAAGTCCATTTTACTCAATGACTTTCATTTCATTTACATTAATTGTCGTCTATTGTTATATCTATCTATGTATGAGTATATGTCTGAATACATATTTTACTAACGTCACAAAAACCAAAGAACCGGAAATTATTGAATACCTGTATAAGAAGAGAAGAACAGATGTACAGACAAAGATGGAATTACAGAAGAAGAAGAACGATAAGCAGTAAGGCAGACAGTTGAAAGAGAGAGAGAGAGAGAGAGAGAGAGAGAGAGAGAGAGAGAGAGAGAGAGAGAGAGAGAGAGA
>BOPN01000190.1:47500-50000 GCA_017312705.2 Penaeus japonicus
ATATCTATCTTCATTCTCTTATATGCGATCATGAGAAAACATTTATCCAAGACAAACTCGCATCTCCTCTCTCAGACATTTTTCCCTCAAACTATTTACGGTAATTCCACTACAGTCTTGACCCTTTATAGGCTTCATGTAGAATGCTTCTCATTTTTTAATACTTCATGCTTCTCATTTTCATACTTACTTTGGTGTTTTGAAGGAGGAGTATGTCCTGGTCTTGGTGTGTTTTTGTTTGCTAGCTTATTTGTCTGTGTATGTGAGTGTGTGTACTTTTTGGTGGACGATTTTTTTTCTGCTCGTGTGTGTGTATGTCTGTATGTTTGTTTGTTTTATTTTGCTTGTGTGTTTGTGTGTGAGTGTGTGTTTGTATATGTTGATGTATGACTGTTTATCTGCGCATGTGTATGTGTTCTCTTATATTTTTATAAATTATATTTTCTTTTATCAATTTCTCTATTTTTTTCATTTGTTTATGCTAAATTTCAATCTTGCCTTTTTCGCTTTTTTTCATTTTCGTATTTCCTTCCCCCTCACCTGATTCGACCTTCCATTCATTTATTATCTTTTGTATTTTTGTCTTTCCTTGCCTTCTTCTTTCCTTCGTGTATGTTTTTATTTTTTTCCCATTCAGTTTCATTCAGTTTCTTTTTATCTCCGACGCCTTTCCTGCTTCCGATGTATTCAGCAGACATTCATTATAACATTTTTTTCCCCTTTATTGCTCTTTCTCTCTCTCTCTCTCTCTCTCTTTCTCTCCACTTATGTCTCTCTTTCTCTGTTACTGTCTCTCTTCCTGTTTGTCTCCCCTTTTGCCCTCTATTCCTCCTTCTGCTTCCCTCCCTCTCTCTCCCCTAATCTCCCCTTCCCCCTCTCCCTTTCCCCCTCCATCCTCTATATCTATGTCTATCTCATCTTCCCCCATACCCACCTGCCCCCCTCCCCCTTCTCCCCATCATCCCCATCCCATCCCCACATTCCCCTATCCCCCCAACCAACCCCATCTCCCTCTCCACATTCCACTATCCCCCCAACCCCTCCCATCCCCACCCCTCCCCACATTCCCCTATCCCCCACCACCCATATCCCCTTCCCCACATTCCCATATCCCCCCAACCACCCCCATCCCCATCCCCACCCCTCCCCACATTCCCCTCTCCCCCCCAACCACCCCCACCCCCACCCCACCCCACATTCCCCTATCCCCCCCAACCACCCCCATCCCCTCCCCACCACCCCCATCCCATCCCCACCACCCACACCCCAATCCCCTCTCCCTCTCCCTTTCCTCTCCCCAACCCAGCTCGCCTCCCGACTTATTGACATCTGCATTACCCTCTGTGCGTCTAGCGTCTCGGATCCCCGTCTGCCCGGATCTTCGACATACTTCCAGCTTAGGAGACTTTTGAAAGCCTCACACTAAATATATATTGGTATGATGTGATGAAGTGATGATGTGCTGGTGTGATGTGGGGGTGGCGTGGCTTTTGGTATGATGTTGGGATGTACTGTAGGTAGGGGGTGTTGTAGCTATGTGGGGATGTGGTGTGAGGATGATGTGGTTATGCGGTGATGTGAAGTGAGAATGTGTTGCTAATATGATGAGGATGTGTGGTGATGTGAAGTGATGATGTAGATATGGGGTGATGTAAAGTGATGACGTGGTTATATGATGAGGGATGGTATTATGTGGTGATATGATGATGGGAAAATGTAGCTATGTGGTAATGTGATGTTGGTATGCTGTAGCTATGAAGTGATGTGATAAAGTGTTGATGTGGTCAAGTGATAGCAGGACGATGTGTCTACAGGGTTATATGATGTAGGCGTGATTTGGCTATGCGCTGATGTATGATGTATGATGTCTGATGTATGTGACTGTATTGAATGTGTATATAAATGAATTATGAGTAAATGATAATTATAAACGATAGGGAAATGGAAAACTAAATAATCTTTTAATATAATAATTTTTCGTTATATTATTTATGCATGAGTTAGATTGATAAATAGACAGACAGATAAACAGATAGACAGATAGATGGATAGATGGATAGATAGATATAGAGATAGATAGATAGAGAGAGAGATAGAGAGAGATAGAGAGAGAAAGGAAGAAAGAGATAGATAGATAGATAGATAGATAGAGAGAGAGAGAGAGAGAAAGAGAGAGGAGAAAGAGGAGAGAAGGAGAGAGAGAGAGGAGAGAAGGAGAGAGAGAGAGAGAGAGAGAGAGAGAGAGAGAGAGAGAGAAGAGAAGGAGAGAGAGAAATAGAGAGAGAGAGAGAGAGAAGGAGAGAGAGAGTAAGAGAGCGAAGAGAATAAGCGTATGAGAATAGACAACGGTCAACGCATCTCTCCGTTTGTCAAGATTATCAATTTGTGTTTCTCTATGTCAGTATTATCTCTGTATTGTCATCAACAATGTTATTTTTCCGGATCATCGACAAATATATTGTATATAAAATATTTTTCTTTCTATCTATTCATCCATTCG
>BOPN01000190.1:55000-57500 GCA_017312705.2 Penaeus japonicus
TTTCCCATCTCCTCTCTCTCTCATCCTCTTTCCTATCTCCTCTCTCCCTCATCCTCTTTCCCATCTCCTCTTTCCCTCATCCTCTTTCCTATCTCCTCTCTTCCTCGTCCTCTTTCCCATCTCCTCTCTCTCTCATCCTCTTTCCTATCTCCTCTCTCCCTCATCCTCTTTCCCATCTCCTCTTTCCCTCATCCTCTTTCCCATCTCCTCTCTCCCTCATCCTCTTTCCCATCTCCTCTTTCCCTCATCCTCTTTCCCATCTCCTCTCTCCCTCATCCTCTTTCCCATCTCCTCTTTCCCTCATCCTCTTTCCCATCTCCTCTTTCCCTCATCCTCTTTCCCATCTCCTCTCTCCCTCATCCTCTTTCCCATCTCCTCTCTCCCTCATCCTCTTTCCCATCTCCTCTCTCCCTCATCCTCTTTCCCATCTCCTCTCTCCCTCATCCTCTTTCCCATCTCCTCTTTCCCTCATCCTTTTTCCCATCTCCTCTTTCCCTTATCCTCCTTCAAATCTCCTTTCTCTCTCATCCTCTTTCCCATCTCCTCTCTCCCTCATTCTCTTTCCCATCTCCTCTCTCTCTCTCTCTCTCATCCTCTTACTCGTCTTTATCCTCAATCTCTTCCCTTCTTGTCCACACACTCTCACTGCGAATAACATATAATTACACAGATAATATAAAGCGATAAGCCATTACCCCTCCCCCCTTCCCCCAGACTCCGTATCACTCTCTCCTTCTCTCTCCTCCCTTCCCCTCCCCCCCCCCTTCTACCTACCTGTCCTCCCCCCCCCTCTTCCCTAGCCCCTTATCCTCTCCCCATTCTACCTACCTGTCCTCCCCCCTCTTCCCTATCCCTTTATCCTCTCCCCGGTCCCTATCCCCTTACCCTCTCCCCGTTCCCTATCCCCTTATCCTCTCCTCGTCCCCCTCCTCCCTACCTTCCTCCTATCCCACTCCCTCCTCCGTCAGCATGTCTGCGTGTGCTGACGAAAGGATGTCAGCGCCAGCGGTCTTGCTTCTCCATGAGCTTTAGATCCAAAGGCTGATGATAATATGTATGTGGGAGGGGGTGGGGGGAAGAGGGGTGGGTGGGAGGTGAGGGGTATTTGTGTATGTGTCTAGGGGGGGAGGGTTGTAGATGGGAGTAAGTGGATTTATGTATGAGTTGGGGGTAGACAGATAGATAGATAGAGAGAGAGAGGAGATAGATAGATAGAAAGAGAGAGAGAGAGTATATCATGCAGAGGCAAAAGCATAAACCTTTCTAGAATTTCCCCTCGTTCCTCCTCTCCTTGCTGCCTCTCCTCGCCTTATCCTAGTTCTTTTCATTCCATCCTTCTAATTCTCTTTCCCTCTCCTTTCTCCAGTCTTCCTCCCTCCTCCTACTCACTGTTGTTCACTACTTTCCTTTTTCTCCTCCTCCTCTTCATCCTCTTCTTCCTCTTTCTCTCCTTTGGTCTTTCCACTGCCCTCGTAACCCCTTCCCCATACCCCCCCTGCCCTCTTCCCCCTCCCATACCCCTTCCCTCTTCACCTCATTCCCCGTTACCCCCTCCCTATACCCCTCCCTGCCCCATACCCCTTTCCCTCTTCCCCTTCTCCCCCCCTCCCTTCCCTCTTCCTCCACCTTCCCCCTCCCACATGTCCCCTTCCCTCTTCCTCCCCCGTCCCCCTCCCGCATGAGCCCTTCCCTCTTCCTCCCCCTTCCCCTCCCCAACCCCCTTCCCTCTCCCCCAACCCCCTTCCCTCTCACATCCCCAACCCCCTTCCCTCTCCCCCACCCCCAACCCCCTTCCCTCTCCCCAAACCCCCTTCCCTCTCCCCTCTCCCCCAACCCCCTCCCCTCTCCCCACCCCCAAGGCGAGAGCGAGAGCGAGAGCCGGAGAGGAGCGCGAATGGAGGCGGTTCGCGGTTCCCGATAAGAAAAGAGCCGCAAATGAAGGCATCAGCGAGTCAAAGGGAGCGTGGGAAACTCGGCGGCTACGGAGTCCTTTGTGAAGCTCCTAAGGCGAGTCTCCGCCCGGGCTATTCTCGAAGGGAATGTGGAGTTTTTTTTTTTTTTTTTTTTTTTTTTTTTTTTTTTCTCCCACTGGGGAATGCTATCTATATGCAAAAGGATGAGGGAGGTCATGTTGAATCGGGAGCGTCTGGGGTTATGTATGGTATGCAAGGTTCGAGTGGGAGGAAGATTAGGATATATACGTGTACACATACATACACATACACACACACATACACACACACACACATACACATTCACCACTCTCACATATACATACCTCCAATAGCCTCCCTAATAATGTGGTGTGTGTTAGAAATGTGTATCACTTTTAAATGTTATATGACAATTTAATGAATCTCATGAGCTTAACTCTCTCTTCCGTATTAAAACAACTATAGTGGAACGATTAGGTAAGAACACATTGACACACACACACACACACACGCACACAAACACACACAAACACACGTACATCTACATCCACACACACACAGAAACA
>BOPN01000190.1:62500-67500 GCA_017312705.2 Penaeus japonicus
GAGAGAGAGAGAGAGAGAGAGAGAGAGAGAGAGAGAGAGAGAGAGAGAGAGAGAGAGAGATGAGAGAGAGAGACAGAGAGAGAATGAGAGAGTGTGAGAGAGAAAGAGAAGAGAAGAGAGAGAGAGAGAGAAGAGAAAAGAGAGAAAGAGAGAGAGAAGAGAGAGAGGGAGAGAGAAGAGAAGATAAGAGAAGAGAGAGAGAGAAGGAGAGAAAGAAGGCAGAGAGAGAGAGATAAGAGAGAGAGAGACATATCTTTCTCCCTTTCTGTCAGATAGCCTGTCTCTCCTCTCTCTCTCTGGTTCTTGATGCCATAAAAAGTTGACGCAAATGAGTGTTCGGTAGGCCTATATCTATGAAGTGTGGTGATGTGGTTTCACCATAGATTGGCCGAGGAGGTGTCGTCGCTGTCAAAAATGTCGTTTTCGCTGACGGGTTTAATTTGCTCGCTCACTCCTCTGTTCCTCTAAATTGGAAACTTGATTTGTATAGCCTCCCAGTGTGAGTTTGTTTATTCTCTTTCTCTCTATCTGTTTTTTTTTCTTTTTCTTTTTTCAATCTGCCAAACTATCACTATAAGTTTTGTTGTCTGTGTCGCTCTGTCTGTGGATGTATGTAATTTATTTCTTATTTCTTTGATTTTTTTTATTTCCTTGTTCTCTACGTATAATTATACAAATATACGAACAAAGTATTAATACAGAAGATTTGATTTGTACTTCATATTAAAAAAAGCCCTAATAACTAGCCTTTATTGTGTTTTTATTTTATTGTTTATCTGATTATCAATATGAATTTCTGTTTTTCTTGTTCCATTATTCTTATATGGTATTGTTTTATTCCTTTTTCCCTCCTACTTTTTCCTATCGTCTGATTTTCAGTCATCTATTCTATCAGTTCCTTTTTAAAGAAATATATCTTAACATCTATTTCTGTTATAAATATCTACAGCACTTAACTTCGCCTTAACCTCCATTTACAACAATCTTCTCTCATCTTTATTTCTATCCATCCACCTTATTCCATATTTCCTTATCTCTGTCTCCTCTCCCCTTATGTCTTTCCCTCTTCGTATTCCACTCCCTTTCCATCGCTCGTCCTCCCTCCTCTCCATTCTGATTCCTCTCTCTCCTCCGTCGCCCCCTTCCTTCTCTCTTCCTCGTCCCTTCTTTCTTCTTGTTATCGAGATTAGGCTCGTAGCCCAAGTCATTTTGTGATCCCGTGCAAAAGGATGATCACGGAGAACGAGGGATCAGTCGTGCGTGTTCGTGACGGCAGTGTAACCAGCGCGGCGGTGGAGGGAGGGCGCGGCGCTCTGGTAATGAGGACGCCCCGCCGGGATCTATTGATACCCCGTAATAAACCCAATTTATAGAGTTCCCGCGTCGGTGCCCCCGCTGAGCATCCCCTGTCGGGAGAGGAGTGAGATTCACGCGTGAGAAATAAAAGGTCTTTTCGACACTTTCAGTCGAACGTCATTCTGGCGAGCGATAGAGTTCGGGTCAGAAATTCTATTTGTTTGTTTACTGTCCTCATTTATATGAATCTATTGTCTTTTATCATTATAATGATTATTCAGGAGAGCGGGATGCACACATGAATAAAATCTAAATTGTTTTCCATTACGACACAGAATGAAAGGAAGGGCTTGAATGTGATATGGTGTACAAGTATTTATATTACATATTTCAGCAGAGTTACTATAAATAGTTTAAAAGAGTGCAGTCGTCCTAAATATACGTAATTCTACTTAGATAACAAAGTCTGTTAAGTTAGTGATATTATTATTTTAGAGTTTATGTAAATGGCATTACTTAGACCTAACCCCATTACTGTTTCTGTCTTCATCCTCATTGTTTAATGACATCTTTGTTGCTCTAATCATATCAACTTTACCATCATTGCGTATGTAATAATGTTATTCCCTGAACAACAATATTATAGCAATATATTTTTTTCATAAAATCTTATTATCGTAATTTTACTAAGAATGATAATGATCTTGACGGAATGAATTATACTAGCAATGGTTGTCGTCCCTGTTGATTATGACGAAACCATATTGCATATCGAAGAGCTTTACGAAGCAGAGCGAAATGATTTCTAAAATGAAAGCTAATAAATAACCTTTTCTCTCCCTCTCTTCCACAGCGCGGTGGGTTTAGGAGGCAGGCGTCATGGGGGCGGTCAAGGAATGGCTGAACAACTGTCGAGAATCACGCAAGTTGATTCTCTTTATCGTTGCCATAGCTCTGCTCTTGGATAACATGCTCCTCACGACTGTGGGTAAGTAAACGCGACTCTCTTTTGTGGGTGGGAGGAGGGAGGGAGAGGTGATGGGGAGGGGAGAGGAGGGGAAGGGACGGGAGTCGACGGTGTTCCGTTGTAGGCTTGCTGTGGGCTCTTCTCTTTTATTGTGTTCTCGGTAGTGGGATGGTGTATGCTCCCTTTAGCTACTGTGAGTATGTTCGTCTGTCTACTATAGTAATCCATGTCCCTGTTTCACCAATGAGCACGGACTATGCTGTCTGTTAAGGGCATGGATTATGCTGTTCTCTTCACCTGCCCTTCCCCCGTTTATTATTCTCCGTTTGCATGTACATTGCTCTCTTATGTTTTGAGATTTTGCATTCACTCCTGTGCTTCGGTCATAATATATGTGACTCTGTCTTATAAGCATGTATTACGCTTCGCTTATTTACTGTGAATGTGGTAAATGCTCTTGACTTAGGACACATGAATATGGTTAATTCGGAGATGTGTCGTTACTGTTGTGTGTTGGCTTCTCATCTGATAGCTTAATTAATTTGTGTGATGTGTCTTTACTGTGAACAAGTACTGAGAACTTTTCACTTTGCTATACTGAGGCAGATTCTTTTCGGTTTGGAGTCCGTATTCATTGTGATTGATGTATATGTTCATTTCCTTAGGTGTGTATGACATTTCTCTCGCTTGGGGTTCTATATTATGGTCCTTATGTACATGGCCTTACTCTTTCCGCCATTCAGAAAGCTTATCTCATTCCTCATCGCCGCGGATACATTAGATTAACGAGACAGATTCATCGTTAATCACCTCATAAGTGGTTAATGATTTGTACTCAGTCTCCCCTCCCCTCCCTTCGCTCACGCTCACTCTTTCTCACACCCAACCCATTCCAGAACACCCTTTTATCCTATTATATCCAGCGTGTGAGGGTGTGCTAGGGGTAAAGGGGGGGGGGGAAACACATCTCACTCTCTCTGACAATCTTACAAAGGAACCTCTACCTTGGGACCTTCCTCACCCCCCCCCCCCCACCCCTACTTTCCCCAACGATTCTCTCCCGACTCTTGCTACAACTCCCGCTTTCCTCACGCCCGCTTTCCTCACGCCCCCTGGCCCTTAAATCGCCCCGGCGCGCCCTGCCCTTCGTGCTCCTCACTCATGACAAGACGTGACACGTTCTTGACGATGCCTTGTGCCGTTGAATAGCGACTCATTGTTGCATGGGAAATGCATGTTTTCACCGTCCAACGGAGCACTTTGTTAATGACTCGATGTTGAAGTGAGAAATTGTGTTTAAAATCGTATATTTGTCGGCGAGACGGTATGAAGAAATAAATATATATTCATATTCATTGTACAATATACAGGGAACAAAGACACACACACACACACACACACGCACACACACACGCACACACACACACACACACACACACACACACACACACACACACACACACACGCACACGCACACACACACGCACACACACACACACATACACACACATTAACACATATAAAAACATACACATACACATGCACATACACATATACGCACATATACACACATACATACACACGTATTCCTTACCGATTTGCCATGAGAATTTTTGGGCCACTGTTGTGGCGCTGCATAAAGTCTACGGAATTGTACATCCATGTTTCACTGTCTCACTAGCATTGCCGCTATTACATTTTGTAAGCAGTTTTGATGGGTCGGACCTAATGGTGATAAAGATAATGATGATAATGATAATTATTATAATTACAGTAATGATAAAGCTGATGTTAACAAGAGTAATAGTAGTATTGATAATCATGATATTTATGATGATAATAATAATGACATGAATGATAATGCTGATAAATATATTAATCATAGTGCTTATTATGATGATGACAGTCAATGATAATTGAAATTATATTGGTAACAATAATGATAATAATGACAATAATATGGTAATGATAACAACAATGATGATGATAATGACAACAATCATAGTAATAATGTTAGTAATGATAGCAATAATACTAATATTAATGATAAAGATAATATTGATTATTATTGACAGCAATAACAAAATGATTATGATAATAATAATGATAATGATAATGATAATGATGATATTGATAATAACGATCATGATAAGAAGAATAGTAACGATTACAATATTAATGATACCAATAATACTGATAATAATAATAATTATGATGATCATAATAATACTGATGATAATAATCATGACGATAATAATAGTAGTGACAATGACAATGATAGTATTAGAAAAATGATAATGATAATGAAGATAAGATACGAATGAATAATAATAAAGATCATAATAATGATCATCGTCATAGTAATAATTTTAATAACATCGATAAAAATAATAATAAGGATGATATTCCATTGTTAGAAAAAGCATATGAAAACGACAAGAAATAAAAAATGACAAAACAGACTCATGACATACAAAAGCAGAAGGATTTAGGGAAGACAGGAGTGATGAAGACAAAGGAAAAAACAGCAGATACATAAGTAATATCCCCTGGGAAGTGTTGGCAGCAGCGTCAATCAGTGACCTCATCTGACCTCTTACCTCGGTTCACGCTCTTGCTTTTCTCCGGCCAATCTTCTAAGACGGAAGACGGTAAATATGATGTTAATTGTTTATCCTTGGTGAAAAAGGAGGAGGGTGCAGGAAGGGTGGGGAGGATTAGGAGGAGGAAAGGAGAG
>BOPN01000190.1:104733-107233 GCA_017312705.2 Penaeus japonicus
AACACAGTAATAGGAAATGGTGAGGCACTTAAGTACACTTCAAAAAATTGCAAAGCCAAAATCAGAGACAATGCCTCCTTTTCTGGTGGCTTTGCGTCTAAGTTGATGCTTTTTAAACTTAGCACTATAATAACATATAGGATGTAATATATCATCAAATTCTTGTAATAACACTGCACCTGCACCATAATCACTAGCATCAACATGTAAAATAAAAGAAACACTGTAGTCTGGATTCCTTAACACTGGAGGACACATTAACAATCCTTTGATTTTCTTGAAGGCATCTTCACATTCTTGTGTCCATGTAAATTTCTGGTTCTTCTTAAGTAAATTAGTTAATGGCACTGCTACAGTAGATAAGTTTGGACAAAATCTTCTGTAGTATCCCACCATACCAAGGAAACTCATCACTTTCTTCTTAGTGTTTGGTTGAGGAAAGTTCACTACTGCTTCCACCTTGGCAGTTATAGGAGCTACTTGTCCTTGTCCAACAACATAACCGAGAAATTCCACAGATGCATGTCCAATATCACACTTCTTAAGGTTAATGGTAAGCTTGGCTTCAGATAGTTTTTCAAACACTCTTCTTAAACGGCTTATATGTTCTTCCCATGTCTCTCCATAAACTAAGACATCATCAATGTACGCCTGGACTCCTTCTATATCAGCAGTTAGATAGTTCACCAATCGCTGGAAACTTGCAGGAGCATTCTTCATCCCAAACGGCATTACACGATACTGGAAAAAACCATCCGGTGTAACAAATGCTGAAATTTGCTTCGCCCTCTCCGTCAATCCAATCTGATAGTAGCCTTTTAACAGATCAATCTTGGTAATGTAGTTTGCATTTCCTATTTGATCAAGTATATCATCGATCACTTAGTAAAGGGTAAGCATCCGTCTTTGTTTCTTGATTCACTTTTCTGTAATCCGTACACAGTAAAGATCCGTCTGGTTTTGGTACCAATAGACATGGTGAGGCCAGCTACTTGCACTAGGTTCTATGATGTTATTATCTAGTAAATATCTTATTTCTTGCTTTAGATATTCCCTTTTCACATGATTCATCCTGTACGGAGCCTGTTTGATAGGAGAAGCATTTCCTACATCCACATCATGTTGTACCAAGTTTGTTTGTTGGGGTACATCACTAAACAACTTCACATTCTGATGTATTAACACACAAATTTCTTCCCTTTGACTATCAGACAAATGACTCAGTTTGTCATTCAAGTTATTCAGAATATCACTGTTACACAATTTCATATCTATATTCATATTTCTAAATTCATCCTCATGATTATCACTTATCACATTAAGATTGACAACCTTTGATTCAGTAACAAAATATTCTTTCAACATGTTTACATGACACAATCTTTCAGATCTACGTCTGTCTGGGGTTTTAATCACATAATTTCCATCATTGAGTTTTCTTACAATCTCATATGGACCAGAGAATTTTGCTTTCAGAGGTTGCCCTTGCATAGGCAAAAAGGCCAATACTTGATCACCAACTTTAAAATCATGCACTTTAGATTTAGCATCAAATCTGTGTTTCATTTTACACTGGG
Source organism: Penaeus japonicus (assembly GCA_017312705.2). NCBI lineage: Eukaryota > Metazoa > Arthropoda > Malacostraca > Decapoda > Penaeidae > Penaeus > Penaeus japonicus. Next base: position 106,311 of record BOPN01000190.1, read on the forward strand.
AGCTTTTCATATTTTCTCTAGCTAATTCCCATGCACTTTAAAATAACTTTTCTAAAAAGTTGACACATGATCTAGTACAGTTTGTTTTTCATCACTCTGAATCCACATTTCTTTCAGAACTTTTAAAGGACCTCTCACATCATGAGCAAATATGAGGTCGTGTGGACTAAATCCAAGAGATTCTTGTACAGCATCTCATTAGCAAATAATAGGAAGGACACTCCTTCATCCCATTCTTTATTAGTGTCATTGAAAAATTTTCTAAGCATGTTCTTAAGGGTCTGATGAAACCTTTCTAATGCTCCTTGACTTTCTGGGTGGTAGGTACTTGAATGAATTTGTTTAATTCCTAGATCACTCATTACTTTTTGAAAATATGTTGACATGAAATTACTACCCTGGTCTGATTGAATTATTTGCAAACCAAACAAAAGTTGTGAAAAACTTTATCAGAGATTTAACTATTACCTTAGCTGAAATGTTTCTTAATGGTATGGCTTCTGGATATCTGGTAGCACAACACATAATTGTTAACAAATATTGATGTCCTGATTTAGTCTTGGGTAATGGTCCCACACAATCTACCAATACTCTACTAAAAGGTTCATCCAATACAGGAATAGGTATAAGGGGAGCTTTGGCAATACTTTGGTTTGGCTTCCCCACAATTTGACATGTATGACAAGACTTACAAAAATTAATCACATCCTTTTTTACATAAGGCCAATAAAAATTATTCAGAATCTTGGCATAGAGTCTTCTAATTCCTAAATGTCCAGACATAGGTGTATTATGAGCTAATTTCAATACCTCAGATCTGTATCTCTTTGGAAGCACAATTTGATAGACTGCGTCCAAGAGTTATCTGCTGGAACTTTGAAGTATGATCCCACTTAACCTCTGAGACACCATGTTTAATATAG
>BOPN01000190.1:204733-214733 GCA_017312705.2 Penaeus japonicus
CCTCTCACCCCTCTCACTTTTCACAATCCCCCAACCCGTCCTCTCCCCCCACCACTCCTTCTCTCCTTCCCCCCCCCCTCCTTTTTCCCTCTCCCTCTCACACCTCCACTCCCTCTCCCTCCACCCCCGTCCCACTCCCTCACCCCTTCACTACCCCCTCACACCTCCACTCCCTATCCCTCCACCCCCTATCCCTCCACCCCCTATCCCTCCACCCCCGTCCACTCCCTCCACCCCCGTCCACTCCCTCACCCCTTCACTCTCCCCTCACACCTCCACTCCCTATCCCTCCACTCCCATCCCACTCCTCCCTCACCCCTTCACTCCCCCCTTTTCCCCCTCCCTCTCACATCTCCACTCCCTCTCCCTCCACCCACATCCCACTCCCTCCCCCCTCACACTCCCAACCACCTTCCCTCCACCCTCCACCTTCCGTCTCCCTCTCACTCCATCCCCCTTCCCTTCCATTTCTTAGAAGTATTTATAATGCAAATAAAATAAGTTTCTCTCTCGGAACGGTAATGGGCGTGTTGTAGCGGCGAGGCAGGAAGCGAGAGAGACGGGCCAGAGGAGCAAGGAGTTCGCGTCTGCATCTTGGCTTCACTCTGTGTTCTTGGTGATGCTGTCGCTCCTGGTCTTGGTTATGGGGATGCTTTGCTTAAGGTTTGGGGTCTTTGGGTCTTTATCTCGTTCTTTCGTTGTTTTGGTCTTTCTTTCTCTCTTTATCTCGTTCTCTCGTTGTTTTGGTCTTTCTTTCTCTCTTTCCCTCGCTCTCTCTCTCTCTTTCTCTCTCTCTCTCTCTCTCTCTCTCTCTCTCTCTCTCTCTCTCTCTCTCTCTCTCTCTCTCTCTCTCTCTCTCTCTCTCTCTCTCTCTCTCTCCGTCTGTCTTTCTCTCTCTCTCATCATCATCACCACCACCACCACCATCATCATCATCATCATCATCATCATCATCATCATCATCATCATCATCATCATCATCGTCACCATCACTTTCACCACCACCATTATCATTATTATCATTACTACTGATATTATAATTTTACCGTTATTCCTGTTGTAGTTGTTACTACTACTACTACTACTATTATAATAATTATCATGATTAATATTGTCGTTGTCATTATCATCACCATCCTCATTATTCCCACTCTTCTGACTATTGTTGTTATCGGTCATTTCCTTTTAAGAAAGAATATCATTATTATCATCATATGTCAACTTTACATTTCGCATTTCCCATTCTTCATTCCCTCATTCAGAGCCTCTCTCCTCCTTTCAAAACACAGAGAAAGAAATCACACAATATCTTACAAGACAATTCGTATTTTTTTTCGTTTTGTTTTGCATATAGATGAGTCGTTTTATGAACAAACATTTGTCGTGCTATATTTAGGCAGGGATTCGTTGTATCGGGGGTGGGGGGATAGGAGTGGGGTGGGGATGGGGTTATAAGAGGAGGGGAGGTGGTGAAGAGAGAGGAAGGGAACTGTGTGGAAGGGGAAGGGGGGTGGTGGGAGTAGAGGGTGAAAGAGGAGGGGGGAAAAGATGGAAGAGGATGGATGGGTGATGGTAGAGGAGGAAGGAGGAGGGATAGGGGATGGGGGATTGTGGAGGGGGAGGGGGAGGGGGGTGGGTGGTGGTAGAGGAGGAAGTAGGAGAGAGAGGGGGATGGGGGATAGCGGAGGGGAAGGGGGATGGGTGATGGTGGAGGGAGAGGAAAAGGGGAGGAAGAGGAGGGAATGGGGAATGGATGATAGTGGAAGGGGAAGGAGGAGGGGCATTGAGGGGGTGGGTAGAAAGGGAGGGGAGGAATAGGAGAGAAACAAAATGATGGAAGGGGAGAGAGGAAGGAAGAAGAAGGGAGATGTTGAAAGCGGAGGAAGGTGTGGAAGTAGGGAGGGGACGGGGTAAAGGGAATGGGGTAGGAATAAGGGAGAAAATGAAAGTGAGGGAGAAATGGGAGAGTGAAAGAGGAGATAGTGGAGGCGAAGAGGGAGGTAGGGAGTTGCAGAAAGGAGAGAGGTACAGGAGTGAAAGGGGAAAGTGACGTAAGGAAGAGATGAGGGGAGAAGGCATAGAGGAATTGAGAAGGAACAAGGGGAGAAGAGGGGAGGAATTACGGGAAGTTAGGAAGAGGAAAAAAAGGAGAAAAGAGGAGAGCGGGAAGAAGAGAAAAGGATAGATGTGAGAGAGGGAAGGTGGAAAGAGGGGGAGAGGGGAAAGGATGAGAGAAAGGCAGATGCGAAGAAGGGAAATGAGGAGAGAAAAGGAGAGGAGAAAGGCGGAGCAGAGGCAGCTAATGAAGATTATCCAAGGTCTAGGGAATAGAAATTGCTCATTGCCTTTGCACACAAGGGATTAAAGGTGAAGGTATCGTTAAATCCTGTTTAATGTCTCAGAGAGAGCAGAGGGGGTGGGATGGGGGGGGGAGGGGTTGGCAGGAGTCGATTGAGATGGAGGAAGGCATTGGGAGGGCTTTTTATATTTTTTTTCTTTCCCCTTCCTCTTTTTCTTTCTCTCTCTCTCTCTCTCTCTCTCTCTCTCTCTCTCTCTCTCTCTCTCTCTCTCTCTCTCTCTCTCTCTCTCTCTCTCTCTCTCTCTCTCTCTCTCTCTCTCTCTCTGTCTCCGTCTCTCTCTCCTCTCTCTCTCCCTCTTTCTCACCCTCCTCTCCTTCTCTTCCTTTACCTCTCTCTGTTAATATTCCCAGTCTGAAAAAGTGATTATGTATATATGCCCCCACCCCCCACCTCATCCTCGCCATACACTAAATAACCGCCACTTATTTATTATCTCTTTTTTCTCTTCCTTGTCCTCTATTTCGCCTTCTTTTTTCCCATTATTTTTATTTTTACTGATTTATTTTATTTTTTCTAAATCATATTTTTTTACTTGCCTAACAACCCGCCTATTCATCCCCCTGTAATGGCTACTCGTCCTTTTAAATTTTATGGCTTGAAATAATCTGAGGGTGTTTTTTATGGCCCTTTTTTGTGTGCCGTGATTTGTTTGTTTGTCTGATGTTTTTGTATGGTGTGTATGCGTATTTTGATAACATGGGTGATGGTGACGATTGTTTTTGTTTATAGTGTTATTATTAATTAAAGTTGGTATGTTATTGATCGTTATGTATTTTTATTTTTATAATGATAGTAAAGATAAAAAATTGAGAGAAGGAAAAGAGAGAGAGTGAGACAGGCAGGAAGAGAAAGTAAGAGAGAAAACATCAGGTCGATAGCAGGCGAGCGAAAGGGGCCAGAGAGGAACAAACAGAAGGTGAAAGAATGAATGAGAGAGAGAGAATAAAGAGTGTGAGAGCAAACGAAGAATCTAATCCGACCCAATCATTGGAAACGGGTTACGATCACAAAGAAAACGCGATTAAATATTTTCGGCGATAGAATTCTCCTGCTCTCCCGCCTCTCTTTCCCACCTCCTCTTCCTCGTCTTCTTGTTCTTTCTCTTCCTCCTCACCATCGTCATCATCGTCATAAATATAAATAAGTAGTGGTGGTGATTGGTGGTGGTGGTGGTGGTGGTGGTGGTGGTGGTGGTGGTGGTGGTTGGTGGTGGTTTTGATGAATCATCATCATCATCATTATTATCATCATTATCATCTTCCGCCTCCTCCTCCTCCTCCTCCTCCTCCTCTTCCTCTTTCTCCTATTTTTCCTTTTCCAACTCTTTTCCCATTTCTCCTCCTCCTCCCTATCCTTCATCTCGTCTCCCACCTCCTACTCTTCCACCCCCTTCTCCTCTTTCTCCTCCTCCTCCTCTTCCTCCTCCTCCTCTTCCTCCTCCTCCTCCTCCTCCTCCTCCTCCTTATCCTTCATCTCGTCTCCCACCTCCTACTCTTCCACCCCCTTCTCCTCCTCCTCCTCCTCCTCCTCCTCCTCCTCCTCCTCCCCCTCCTCCTCCTCCTCCCCCCTCCTCCCCCTCCTCCTCCTCCTCCTCCTCCCCCTCCTCCCCCTCCTCCTCCTCCTCCTCCTCCTCCTCCTCCTCCTCCTCCTCCTCCTCCTCCTCCTCCTCCTCCTCCTCCTCCCCCTCCTCCTCCTCCTCCTCCTCCTCCTCCTCCTCCTCCTCCTCCTCCTCCTCCTCCTCCTCCTCCTCCTCCTCCTCCTCCTCCTCCTCCTCCCTCCTCCTCCTCCTCCTCCTCCTCCTCCTCCTCCTCCTCCTCCTCCTCCTCCTCCTCCTCCTCCTTCTCCTTCCTCCTCCTCCTCCTCCTCCTCCTCCTCCTCCTCCTCCTCCTCCTCCTCCTCCTCCTCCTCCTCCTCCTCCCCCCCCTCCTCCTCCTCCTCCTCCTCCCCCTCCTCCTCCTCCTCCTCCTCCTCCTCCTCCTCCTCCTCCTCCTCCTCCTCCTCCTCCTCCTCCTCCTCCTCCTCCTCCTCCTCCTCCTCCTCCTCCTCCTCCTCCTCCTCCTCCTCCTCCTCCTCTTCTTCCTCCTCCTCCTCCTCCTCCTCCTCCTCCTCCTCCTCCTCCAAACTAGGTAGTGAATTGCATATCGCCCTCAGCAACAGCGGATTCTCTAACCCTTAATGCAATCACAATCCCATCTCCCACCTCTGTGATGTCTATTGCGATTACGCTAAGGAATATTTTCCTTTTTCCTCTTATTATTATTATTTCTTTTTTATTCGATTCGATTTTCCGGAAAAAAAGAAAAATATTCGGTGTGAAGGTTTCGTTCGGTAATTGTGTTTTGTGTTTTGGTGTTATCGTTGCTTGTACTCCTCTTCCTTTTCCTAAACATCCCTTTCTTACCCCTCCTTCTCTTCCTATACTTTTTTTTCTTACATCTCCTCCTCCTCTTCCTTAACTTCCTTTTCTTATCCCTCCTCCTCCTCTTTTTACACTTTTTCTTACACCTCCTCCTCCTCCTCCTTTATCGCAGAAGCGATAAAACAGTGAAGAGCATTTAGAATTATTAAAATAAAGAGTGAGAAAAAATACATAATTAGAGACAGAGACCAAAGAGAGAGAAAAGGAAAACAAAAAATAAGCACAGCATTCCGCATACTATCAACAAGATAAAAACTACCCCCAGCCCCATCACCCCCAATCACCTACCCCCCCTCCCCCACCCACCTCCTCCCCAATCCCGCCACCATTTCGTAATACATTTTGCACCGGCAGTGATACGCGAGCACGGATTAACGCCAGCCTCCCAGCCTCGGCCAGGGTATTTCATCAGTGAAGTCCTATAACAGGATATGAACATTTCAAGTTCTATATTGTCCGGGCGTCGCATTGTCTGCAACTTTGGGATGCAAGTCTGCTTGAGTTCCGACCAAGTTTGGCTTGCCTGGGTCTTCAAGATGTGGCATTCGGAGCTCAGAGCATGGATTCAGCTTGGGCTAATTGGCTTCGGATTTAGCACAGAAAGGGAGGCTTTGTTTTGACTGGGTTGTCGGGTAGGATGGTGTGGGGTAGGGTAGGGGTGGGGGGATTTTTGTTTTGTTTATTCCGCTCTTCTTGTGCCTTGTAGAGGGGAAAAGGGGTGAGAAGTTTGAGTTGTGTTTTCTCTCTCTCTTTTTCACTGTCCGTCTCTGTCTCCTCCCTTCCTCCTTCCCCCTTTTCTTCTCCTTCTCCCTCCCTACCTTTCTCCTTCCCCCTCTCCTTCTCCCTCTCCCTTCCTCGCTACCCTCCTCCCTCTCCCTCCCTCCCTTCTCCTTTCCCTCCCCCTCTTCTTTTCTCCCCCCCACCCAAAACAAATGCTGCCTCACATCCTGCAGGTTGATAGGAAGTGGAAGTGTCTCAGCCCCTCTCTATATCATTGTTATAAAGTTTAGCTCTTGAACAATAGGCTGTCGAGAGAGATGTTGCAGAAAGAGAGAGGGAGAGATGTCTGTTGCAGAAAGAGAAATGTTGCAGAAATTAAGAAAAATTAGAGATATATATTGCTGAAAGAAAGAGGGAGAGATGTTGCAGAAAGAGGAGAAATATGTTGCAGAAAGAAAGATGGAGAGATGTTGCAGAAAGATGAAGGAAGAGATGTTGTAGAGAGAAAGAGGGAAAGATGTTGCAGAGAGAGAAGGAGAGAGAAGACTGTAGAAAGAAAAGGAGAGAGAAGTTGCAGAAAGAGAGAGAGATGTTGCGTAGGAGAGGGAGAGAGAGAGATGTTGCAGAAAGAGGAGATAGAACTTGCAGAAAGAGAGAGATGTTGAAAAAAAGAGAGAGAATGTTGCAGAAAGAAATAGAGAGAGAGAGAGAGAGATATGATGCAGAAAGAGAGATGGAGAGAGATGTTGCAGGTCGTTGTTGTTCTTGTTCCTAGCAATCGCTTCCTGTGCAAAAGGTAAAGCTAAAGTTCTGCGGACAAGAGATACGGGGATTATGTTTTGTTCATTTCGGTGTATTTTCCGGTGTGGGTGTTTTTGTTTCACAGGAGTGGGTGTGTTTGGGGGAGGAGGGGTATTGGTTTATGTTTGTTTGTTGGTTGTTTGGTTTATGTGTTGTTTTTTTTCCACAGACAAGGAAAAATGTAGCTATACCAAAGGATGAATACAATTATTCCAATAAAAAATACAAACACTACAAAAAATATAAAAATACTAATAAGTGATACCAATAGAAATAAATAAATAAAGCGAAATGTTGATACAAAAAAAAAAAAAAAATAGATTCGAAATTACAGCTTTCCATTTTGAAATTGGCCATTTCGAAAAGCCTTTACGTCCCGTTCTGCATTAGTTACACAACAGCGATAATTGGTCATTCCAATTTGAGCTTGGAAGCTGGCGCAGTTCGCCGATTACCTGAGACTAAATTATGGCTGCTTTGGTTTTGGCCAATCAAGGCTCCCTCCCTCTCCCTCCCTTCCTACCTCCCTTCCTTCCTCCCTTCCTTCCTCTCTCCCTCCTTCCCTCCCTTCCTTCCTCTCTCCCTCCCTCCCTCCTTTCCTCCTTTCATATTTTCCTACCTCTCCTACCTCTCCTTTCATCCCTCTTTCTCTCCTTTCCTTCCTCCCTTCCTTCCTTCCTTCCCTTACCTCCCTCTCCCATTCTCTTCCTCCATCTTTCACTACCTACATTCATAGGTCTCTCTCTCTCTCTCTCTCTCTCTCTCTCTCTCTCTCTCTCTCTCTCTCTCTCTCTCTCTCTCTCTCTCTCTCTCTTTCTCTCTCTCTCTCTATCTCTCTTTTTCTCTTTATCTATCTCTATCTCTCTTTGTCTTTCTCTTTCTCTCTCTCTTTCTCTCGCTCTCTCTCTCTCTCTCTCTCTTTCTTTCTCTCTCTCTCTATCTCTCTTTCTCTCTCTCTCTCTCTCTCTCTCTCTCTCTCTCTCTCTCTCTCTCTCTCTCTCTCTCTCTCTCTCTCTCTCCTTCCTTCCTTCCTTCCTTCATCCTCCCTCTTCCTCTCCGTTTCTCTCTCCCTCTCTATTTCCCTTCCCCATTCCCCATTCCATCTTCAATCCTCCCCCTTCACATTTCCCTCTTTCCTTACTTACCTCCCCTTCTCCCCCCCCCCCCACTCTCTCTCCCTCATCGCTCTTCCTCCACCCTCCTGTCTCCTCTATCTCTTATCATTTTTTTTTCTCTCACTCTCTTTCCCCTCTTCATTACCAACACAGCAGCTCGACTCCGACCTGTCCCGATTAGAGACGTATCGGGCTCAGATTAATGCATTCCTGTAGGCGTTCTCACGAGCTTTAGTTTCGCGGGGAGAGGGCGTTTTACTCGCCGGGGGAGCGGGGTACAGGGGGGATGGAAAGGAGAGGGGCGTGAGCTAGAGTAGGGGGAAGGGCAAGGAGATGGGGAATGGGAGAGGGGGAGTGGTAGGGGTAGGGGGAAAGGCAAGAGGGATGGGGGAAGGGAAAGGGATGAGCTAGAGTAGGGGAAGGGCGGGGATAGGGGGAGGGGGTGGGGAGGGGAGAGGATGAGCTAGAGTAGGGGAAGGGTAAGGGGATAGGGGGAGGGGGTGGGGGAGGGGGAGAGGGTGAGCTAGAGTAGGGGAAGGGCAAGAAGTAGGGAGAGGGGGATTGGGGAGGGAGAGGGTAGCTAGAGTAGGGGAAGAGGGCAAGGGGATGGATGGGGGAGGGGGAGGGGGGATGAGATAGAGTAGGGGGAAGGGCAAGGGGATGGGGGAGGGGGAGGGGGGAGGGGAGAGGCATGAGCTAGAGTAGGGGGAAGGGCAAGGGGATGGGGGAGGGGGAGGGGAGAGGCGTGAGCTAGAGTAGGGGGGAAGGGCAAGGGGATGGGGGAGGGGGAGGGGGGAAGGGGGAGGGGAGAGGGGAGAGGCATGAGCTAGAGTAGGGGGAAGGGTAAGGGGATAGGGGAGGGGGAGGAGGAGAGGGGTGAGCTAGAGAGGGGGGAAGGGCAAGGGAAGAGGGATGAGCTAGAGTAGGGAAGGGTGGGGGATAGGGGAGGGGGAGAGGGTGAGCTAGAGTAGGGGGGAAGGGCAGGGAAGAGGGATGAGCTAGAGTAGGGGGAAGGGTAAGGGGATAGGGGGAGGGGAGAGGGGATGAGCTAGAAGTAGGGGGGGAAGGGCAAGGGGGAGGGAGGGGGAGAGGGATGAGCTAGGGCGGGGGGAAGGTGGGGGATAGGGGAGGGGGAGAGGGGATGAGCTAGAGTAGGGGGAAGGGTAAGGGGATAGGGGAGGGGGAGGGGGGTGGGGGAGGGGGAGAGGGGTGAGCTAGAGTAGGGGGAAGGGCAAGGGGATAGGGGAGGGGGATTGGGGTGAGCTAGAGTAGAGGGGAAGGGCAAAAGAGGGGATGGATGGGGGAGGGGAGAGGGATGAGATAAGAAGTAGGGGAAGGGCAAGGGGATGGGGGAGGGGGAGGGAGAGGCGTGAGCTAGAGTAGGGGGAAGGGCAGGGGATGGGGAGGGGAGGGAGGGGAGGGGAGAGGGGAGAGGCATGAGCTAGAGTAGGGGAAGGGTAAGGGGATAGGAGGGGAGGAGGAGAGGGTGAGCTAGAGTAGAGGGGAAGGGTAAGGGAAGAGGGATGAGCTAGAGTAGGGGGAAGGGTAAGGGGATAGGGGAGGGGGAGGAGGAGAGGGGTGAGCTAGAGTAGGGGGAAGGGCAAGGGAAGAGGGATGAGCTAGAGTAGGGGGAAGGGGGGGGAAGGGAGTAAGGGGATAGGGGAGGGGGAGAGGGGATGAGCTAGAGTAGGGGGAAGGGCAAGGGGAGGAGGGAGAGGGATGAGAGCTAAGTAGGGGAAGGGTAAGGGGATAGGGGAGGGGAGAAGGGATGAGCTAGAGTAGGGGGAAGGGGTAAGGAGGCTGGGGAGGGGGGAGAGAAAGGGATGAGCTAGAGTAGGGGGAAGGGCAAGAGGAGGGGAGGAGAGGGATGAGCTAGAGTAGGGGGAAGGGTAAGGGGATAGGGGAGGGGGAGAGGGGATGAGCTAGAGTAGGGGGAAGGGGAGGGGAGAGGGATGAGCTAGAGTAGGGGGAAGGATAAGGGGATGGGGAATGGGAGAGGGGCATGAGCTAGAATAGAGGGAAGGGCAAGGGGATGGGGGAGGGGAAGAGGGATGAGCTAGAGTAGGGGGAAGGTCAAGGGGATGAGGAATGGGAGAGGGGGAGTGGTAGAGGTAGGGGTAGGGGGGGAGCGGGAGGGGGAGTAGGGGTAGGGTGAGCTAAGGTAGGAGGAGGGGAGAGGAGGGGAGGGGATAAACTAGGGTAGGGGGAAGTGGGTGGGGGGAGGGAAGGGGAGGGGATGGTGGGAGGTGCAGGGAGCGAAGGGAAAGGAGAGAGGAAGGGTACGGGACGAGCTACGGTAGGAGGAGGGGAGGGGGTGGTTGGAGGTGTGGGGAGGGGAAGGGAAGGGGAAGGGGGCGGGGTTGGGGAAAGGAAGGGGGGGGGGGCGTGTGTGCTCTGACCTTTAACCGGGCGACTGAGCTTTAAATGGACTTCGTTCACTTTTTTTTGTTGCAAATTTGTTTATTTATCCGTTCAGTTATTTTTAGTTGTTGTTTCGGAGTATGAGTAGGAATAATGTTTTTTGATTATGCGTTTGTTATTATACTTGTTGGTGGTTGGGGTTGTGTGGCCATTATTATCTACTC
>BOPN01000190.1:234733-237233 GCA_017312705.2 Penaeus japonicus
TCCCCCCCAACACCCACTCCTCGTGTACCTATACCCCCAACCTTTCCCCTTAAACATTCTTTCCCCTACCCATTCCCCTCTAACCCGAAGCCCCCTTTTTTGTGCACCTTTTCCCTCACTTCCCCTCAACCACCCCCTTCCCCTCCCTTTCCCCTCAAAATCCCAAAACCCCTCATTGTGTACCTTCACCCGCCCTTCCACCTCTCTCCCCCTACTCTTCCCTTCAACCACCCCCTTCCCCACCCTTCCACTCAAAATCCCAAATCCACCTCCTCGTGCAACTTCCCCCCATCCTTCCCCTCAAACCCATGCTCCCCTCCTCGTGCACTTCCCCTCACCAACATGCCAGCTTGGAGGGAGAAATACACCAGCTGAGCACCGGCAGAACCTCTTCCTCGGGTGAGAATAAAGGGGTGAAAGAGAGAGGGGAAAAACGCAGTCGGAAAGCGTTTGTTTGTGTTTTCCTCGTATATTTGAGAGGGAAAGATGGGGCGTTCTGTGACTTTTAAAGCATAGTTTGAATAAGTTGTTTGTCTGCAGCTTAAACTGATCGTATAGGTTTTCGCTTCATTTATTTATTTTTTTTATCTACTTTTGTAATTATCATGAAATCAGACTTAATCATTCTAGATACTGCGCCAGCCTGGCAGAATGAAATGTCTGCTTAATTCAGAATAATTCTCTACGAAGCAGTTGATTCACTGGCTTCATTCACATCCATTTCCCACTAGTCAGCTGATTTATGTGACGTAACTGCTTCATTCACATCCGTTTTCCACCAGTCAGCTGATTTAAATGGCGTGCCCACTACATTTACATCCGTTTCTCACCAGTTGATTCAAGTGACATCGCTTCAAGCCCATTCATTACTCAACAAGCAAGTAGGTTTCACTACTCTCATTTATTTCCCACATGCTAGTGCGTTGCTTCATTCACATACAGTTCTCGCTAGCCAACCCATTTTTATTAATATACTTCATTCACTAACAGCTAGGTGATCCGCATGATTATAATCCATTCGTGTGTTTTCCCACCTGTCAGCTGATTGTTGATGTGCAAGATGAGCTTGCTTCATTCCCATTCATTCACCAGAAGTTAGCCGCTTTACATGACGCGTGTGCTTCATCCACATCCATTTCCCGGCAGTCAGCTGATTCCTGGCGGGAAAAATGTTAGGCCAGCAACCTCTCACTTATTTGAAACGCTTCCGTACCACAGGCCGGGCTATAAATTTCGCTAGTCAGGGACCGCTGGTTCAATGTTAAAAGTCGAATCTTTGAAAATACATAGCGGCAGTGTGTGGCCTCGACACTTGTGAGGGAGGGCGCTGTGTCTGGGAGGGAGAGGACGGGGGGTTGGGGATGGAGGGGGGAGGGGGGAAAGAGGAAGGAGAAAGGGATGAGAGTGGAAGGATTAAGAAATAGGGGTAGGAGGGGGTCAGGGATGGTGGGAAAGGGGAAAGTGGAAGAGCTACAGGTAGGGGGTGGGGGGGTGGAGGAGAGGAAGGGGAGATAGGTAAGGGAAGAGGAAGTAGGGAAGGTGTGAAGGTAAGGTAGGAAGAGAGAAAGAGGGGAAGGGGAAAGGAGAGGAGTAGAGTGAGAGAGGGAGAGGCTGAAGAAATAACATGTAAGAAAGTAGGGAGACAGGGAAAGAGGCAAAGGATGGAATGAAAAGGGGATAGAGAGACAGACAGACAGACAGACAGACATACATTCAGACAGACAGACAGAGAGAGCAGCAAGTAGCGAGTTAGGGAAAGGGCAGGGGTAAAGAGGAGGGAGGAGGGGGACGTAGCCACACTCCCGCAACTTTCAATTTGTGGGTGATGGAAAGGACAGCCTGGTCGCCGACAGAACCACTCGTCACGGAATATTGTGATACAATTGAGAGGAAGGGCACTCGGCGGAAAGGGCCAATGCGCAGTTTAGACGGCGAATGTTTGGTCCATGGCCGAGGAAAGGCCATTAAGGCGTATTCACAAGATGTATCTCCTTGCGGTCGGCGTCGCGCGAGCCGTCGGTGCTGTCGCTTGATTTCTCGGCTGTTTGTCAGGAATGTGTGGGCTGTGTGCGTGCGCGCGCGCGCGCGCGTGTGTGTGTGTGTGTGTGTGTGTGTGTGTGTGTGTGTGTGTGTGTGTGTGTGTGTGTGTGTGTGTGTGTGTGTGTGTGTGTGTGTGTGTGTGTGTGTGTGTGTGTGTGTGTGTGCGTGCGTGTGTGTGTGTGTGTTTGTGTGTGTGTGTGTGTGTGTGTCTGTGTGCGTGTGTGTGTGTGTGTGTGTGTGTGTGTGTGTGTGTGTGTGTGTGTGTGTGTGTGTGTGTGTGTGTGTGTGTGTGTGTGTGTGTGTGTGTGTGTGTGTGTGTGTGTGTGTGTGTGTGTGTGTGTGTGTGTGTGTGGGTATGTTTGTGTGTATGTTTGAATATATGAAAGAGAGAGAGTGAATGAGTAAGTGTGTGTGTGTGTGTATTTGTGTTGTATGTATGTGTGTGTGTCAATATGTGAAA
>BOPN01000190.1:242233-252233 GCA_017312705.2 Penaeus japonicus
TCCCATCCTCTCTCTCTCTTTCCTCTCCTTCCCTCTCTTCCTCCCCCCCCCCTCGTCCCCGCCGGAAGTTGGCAAGGGTTGTATTTTAATATGCTAGGTTCGTCGTGACTGGAATTTGTTTGGGTGTTCGAACTCTTCGTTGTTATTTTTCGGAAGGGTACGTGCGTGCGCTTGCGCTTGTACGCACATTTGTACATACTGTAATCATACGCACAGGCACGCACACGCACGCACGCACACGCACACACACACACACACACACACACACACACACACACACACACACACACACACACACACACACACACACACACACACACACACACACACTACATGCTCTATCCTGCACGCATATTCCAGCTAAAGTTCGCCTTGTATAAAATCCCTTTTTCATTGCAAGAAAAAGCAGAGAAAAAAAAAATCTTATGAGTTTCCTCCACCTTTCCTTTTTCTTCCTTTCCTTCCTACCATTTTTACCACCCTTGATCTCTACGCCTTTATTATTTAATTTCTTTCATTCCTCAAGCATCTCGCGAACAAACAAGCAATGTTCACGCGAGACCTACATTTACATGTTGATATTTGCACATTATTAATACCAGACAGGTGTGTATTTACCCCAAGTGCGCGTAGTCATTAGTGTGCCAATTAACGCTCTTGCATAAGCTTCTCGTTCCTGTCATAATTAGGTGAGCGTGCAGACGAACATCAGTTGCATCAAGAAAAATAACGTAACGAAAAGGTTCCGTTTCTAGGACGATCTGTTTCATTGATATTTCGTCATCTGTTGAAATTTTTGTCTGTTTGTTTATCTGTTCATTTCTTCGTTTGTTTATTTTGTTGTTTTTATTTATTATTATTCTTGCTTATTGTCATTATTTATTGTATATTTATTATTACCATTTATTATCTATTTATTGATATTATTTACTGCTATTTATTGTTTTATTTTATTATCTTCATCGGGAAAGATCAATATAACAATATGTTTAATTAATAAGTTCTCAAGTCTGTTTTGATATATTTTTTATGATTTTGATATGTTAAAATTACTGAAAACCCTTCCAAGAAATTAATTAATTAATCAATTAATTAATTCAACTTATTAAAAAGATATAATTAAATTAAATTGATTAAATCAAATTAAATTATGATTACATTAAGTGATAATTAAATTGAATGAAATCATAATTAAATTTAATCAAAATTAAATTAAATCATAATTCAATTCAATCAAATTAAATTAAATCATAATTACATTCAATCAATTAAATTAAATCATAATTCAATTCAATTAAATTCAATACAATTAATTAAATTAATTAATTCGACTTATTAAAAAGATATAAAAAAAAACAATTCTGACGGCATGATTAATGTTGCAAGCGAGCGGAAGCAACTTGGTGCGATTTTATTGAGAAAGTCTGGGAAGAGACTTTTTTCTTGCAAGATCTTGCAAGCTTTATCGTGGCTTCCTTGCCTCTGGTGGTACTACTGGTGTCATCATTATTATCATTTCATTAATATTGATACTAATAATGATCATTATCACAGCGTAGTCAGTATTATCTCTACTGATCCCGTTTTTATTATTATTATTATTGTTATTATTATTATTGTTTTTATAAATTTTGTTATTATTATTGTTGGCATTGTTATTGCCATTATTGCTATCGTTATTGTTATTGTTGTTCTTTGTTGTTTTTGTTTTTAATGTTACTATTCTCTCTCTCTCTTTTTCCCCTCTTTCTCGATGGTTCATTTATTTTTTATGATTAATGTCACTATTCTCTCTTTCTCTCTCTCTCTCTCTCTCTCTCTCTCTCTCTCTCTCTCTCTCTCTCTCTCTCTCTCTCTCTCTCTCTCATTCTCTCTTTCTAACTCTCCCTCTCTCTCTTTCTCTTTCTCTATTTCTAACTCTCTCTCTCTCTCTCACTCTTTATCTCTTTCTCATTCTCTCTTTCTAACTCTCTCACTCTCTCTCATTCTCTCTCTCCCTCTCCCTCTCTCTCTCTCTCATGCTCGCAATTTCACTGTCTCCCTCGCACTCTCCCTCCCCCCCCCTTCTTGCTCTCTCTCCCTCACTCTCTCTCTCCTAGCAATTCTCCCCTCAACTGGAAACGATCACAGTGACACTCGTTTGCATATCGTTCCTTCTCATTTTTGAACATTTGAACTCCTCCCTCCTCGGCCCCGACGTTTGCATTCCTCGATTGCAGGGTGTAGATGCAATAAAGATTTCGTTGCGCATGTTAATTCCTCCGTTGCGAAGACATGTGTAAAGGGGAGAGTGGAAAGAGGAAGGGGGGAAAGGGGTAGGGGTAGGGGGAGGGGGAGGGGGAGGGGGAGGGGGAGGGAGGTAGATGGAGCAAAGGGATGGGGAGGGAATGCGATGGAGGAATTGGTAAAGGAGGGGGAAAGGATGGAGGCGAGAAGAGAGGGGGAGGGGAAAGGGGCTTGAGGGAAGAAGGGGGGAGGGGAAAGGGGCTTAAGGGAAGAGGAAGATGAAAGGATAGATGGGGGAAGAGGGAGGAAGATTAAAGTGAAGGGGAAAGGGAAAGGATAGAGGTTGAAGGAGGGGTAAAGGTATTGAAGGGAAGAGGAGGAGAGGGATAAAGAGAAGAGGAGGGGAAGAGGGTCGAGGAAAGAAAAGAGGGGGATGAGAAAGAGTAGAGGGGACAGAAAGGAGAAGAAGTGAAATGCAGTAGGCGTTAGTTAGTCCTTCCCTCGTTAATGAAATGTCTTGTTTGATATCAAGCGGAAGTTAAAAAGTGTTAACTATAATGGTGATGATGGGAGCGATAATGATGATAGTAATGATTTTAATAATAATAATAAGGATAATGATAATGGCTGTTATTGGTCAATCCAAAAAAAAAGTATTCGTTTCGGGACAATAACCTTTGAAAGGATTAAATTCATATTTGACATCAAAAAATATTATCATAAAACACAGGTCAGGTTCGATTTTGGTTACAATACATCGTTTTTTTTATATGACATAATCGTTTTTCGATGATAATGATAAGGGCAGTCGTAAAATCAAGAAATTCGTAATGGTAACAACAATAGCAATGATAGTTAAAGATAGTAACGTTGATAGTTTAGGAAGAACAAACAAACAAGCAAAAAATACGAGGCAAGAACAACAACATAAATAACAACAACAATAATAATGACAGAGGCAGAAAACAAAGGAAATGGAGGCGGATTATACAACAAAAACACGAGTGGCAAATTTTACAGCAATTAATGTTTACAGCAAAATGGATAAAATGCACTGTAATTGGTTTGAATCCGATTAAACCCGGTGATATCATCCTTCGTATAATGATGTAACGCGCGACATGAAATAGATGCAACATGATGACGCTTTGCAAAGTTGCGCTTTCAACAACTTTTTTTTTTTTTTTAATCTGTGCGTTTGTGTGTGTTTGTGTGTGTGTGTGTGCGCGCGTGTACATGTGCGCGCGTGAGAGGTTGGTTTAGTGATCATTGTTAAAAACGGCTTAACATTGAGACGGGGATGTGATGATGATTATTATTATCATTATTTTTTTGATTCCTCCTGGCTTTGATTCCAATTATCATTTACAATTGATAATGGTACAGGGATTTGGGTAAAGGAGTTGCATCATATTGTAATAGTTTTATCAGCTGGTCATTTTCATCCGAATATTCTTTCGGAACAGCTTTGGTCTGGTGAATGTTGGCGGGTGTCATTTTCCATATGTTCATTAATTTGCTAATTTGAACGCTTGGGTATACACTGATACTCACACGCACATATACGCATGCATATTTGCATTTAATTATTAAACAATACTGGCATATATCATTACACATGCAAACGCTCAGGCACGTACGCCCTGAAGCATACACACACACACAAACACACACACACACAAACACACACACACACAAGATAGAGAGAGGGGGGGGGGGAAGAGTGAGATTGAGAGAGTATGCATATATGTGCCAACCTTGATCTGAACGGATCTAGATCACCAGCCAATGATAAAGAATAGCCAACCCACCCATAAATGTCCATACAAGTTAGTAACAATTTGCGTAATTCTCCTAACAAACCAAGAAACCAACGTTGGCGATTATATAACCTCCTTGTTTTTTGTTGAGGCAATGATAATAATGATAATGATAGAGGATATAAGGAAAAAAACAGTAATGATAACAATGATGATAATAAAGACAATAGCAAAACAATGCAGCCAAGGAATCCTCAAGCCCTGCGAACATCCACACTGGTCCGTATTACAAAAGGGTAAGAAAAGTAATATTCCTCTCTGTTTTCCCCTCTCGTCTTCTGTCCTCTTCTCTTCACCTCTCTCTTCCCTTTTTCTCTTATGTCCTCTCCTCTCCTCTCCTCTCCTCATCCTTCTCCTCTTTCACCTCTCTCTTCTTCCCTCGCCTCTTCTCCTCCCCTCGCTGTTTTAATATAGGTCGATGTGGAACCAGGTCACCAAAGGTCACATGACACCCACGCTATTAGCAATTGTGATATGCTGTGAAATTATTTTGTTCTCGCTTGCTCTGGCGTAATTACTGGGTGCTTCCACTAAGTTATGGTTGGGGACGGTAAGGGGTAACTAAGTGTGTTTATTTATGTAAGCTTTGTGATGTAGTGTTTTGTGTGTGTGTGTGTTGTGTGTGTGTGTCTGTGTCTGTGTCTGTGTCTGTCTGTCTGTCTGTTGTTGTATTATTGTATGTGCGTGTGTTTTTCTTTTGTGGTTATGTGTGTTTTCTTTTTTTTCTGTGTGAATATATATGCATGTATGTATTTTTGTTGATATGAACACGTGTGAGATTATGAACCGTATCCCTACGCCTCCGTACCGATACGACTGTCGTAAAGTGCGAAGGACGATGATAATGCCCTAGTAGATTGTGTACACTTGCCTCCGTCAACCATCCCCAAGACGAAGGACGTGGAAAGCGTTCCAAGCATTTTTCGTAAAATGCGTATGGCCAGAGCGAAAACAAAGCGAATTGGGATGCGACAATGCGAAAATGACGGCGAAGACCATGAGGCAAAAAGGACTAGAAATGCGGCTGCCAAACCTTCATGTTCGTAGTCTTTCATTTGCCAACTCCTCCAGTTTCTTAAGCCGACCTGCCACTAAGCTTTCCCCCGTAAACCCGCTTTTAAATTTTAACAAACAGTAGAGTAGCGCACGAGCAGTAGACAAAAAAAAAAAAAAAAAAAAAAACGCAAGTAATGGCCATATGTTATGGGATCAGACCCCTTTATTTCAGCAATCCCTTCCCTCCTTATTGAAGGCTTTATATCCTCGTGGGATATCTATAGTTATTGACCTCATGTAAATATATAAAAGCAGGGATGCAAGAGTGATGTGTGTATGTGGACACGTGGGTGACTCCTGTGTTTAAATGGTGCTAGGGGGTAATGGCACTCTGTCGCGGGGTGCCACACATGCTAGGTTGTCATTTAATCGGGTCGGATGATTAGGAAAGCTGATTAGGAAGCACGAAAGCACATCGGGGGGAATGATTTGATCGACCTAGAGAAATGCCTGAGGATTCGAGGCAATGTACGTATTCACATGTTGCATTATAGAGTGGCACGGTGTTGTATGCTGTATTCTCCGTGGCTCCGTGGCACTGTAGACACGTGGAAAAGCAATCTACGCCTGGCACTGTAGTCCGGCTCTGTGCCATTGCGTTCGCTACATCTGCATCATCGCGAACGACCATTATTCCATCATCAAAGGGAATGATTACATTTTCAGGTCAGACGAGGAAGCTCGGCTTGTGTCAACAAAATGGACATTTGCCATGCAGGATATTGCAAAGCAGATCAGTGACTTTGAGAGGTGACCCTTGGCTCTCTTTTTTTTTTTTTTTTATCGTTGCGTGCACGGGTCAGATTTTCTTTGTGGAATAGATGGGAGGTTTATAGCACACTTTTTTGCTTGTTTTTTTCTTTTTACCCGTTACATAATATGAGCTTGCTTGAACTCCCATGCATTGTCTGTGCAATTAATCAACGAGGTCAGTTCTGCCATGCGAGAATTATGACTGCAATGTCATGAGTTCTTTTGTGTAATTTCTTCTCTTTCTCTCTCTCTCTCTCTCTCTCTCTCTCTCTCTCTCTCTCTCTCTCTCTCTCTCTCTCTATATATATATATATATATATATATATATATATATATATATATATATATATATTTATATATATACACACACACACACACACACACACATATATATATATATATATATATATATATATATATATATATATATATATATATATATATATATATATATATATATACATATTTATATATATACATATTTATATATTATATATATGTATATGTATATTTATATGTGTGTGTGCGTGCGTGCGTGCGTACGTGTGCGCGTGTGCGTGCATCTAGGTACGCACCAACACAGGTACATGTTTTTGTCAAAATCAAGTTATATTCGCATCGTTATTTGTACAACGATGGCGTTCACATGGAGCTGGCGAGTTCGTGTTCACACAACATCAAAGTCAACACCGGTTGATTGTTCATTCGTTGAACAAACAGATACGGCATTTGCAAAGGGGAGTCACAGTGACCGGGTGTTGTAATAGAAAAAAAAAGTAAATA
This sequence comes from Penaeus japonicus, assembly GCA_017312705.2. Taxonomy (NCBI): domain Eukaryota; kingdom Metazoa; phylum Arthropoda; class Malacostraca; order Decapoda; family Penaeidae; genus Penaeus; species Penaeus japonicus. Next base: position 248,872 of record BOPN01000190.1, read on the forward strand.
GAAAGGTTTAGATTCAAAAATCTTTTTTTCTTCTTTTTCTTCAATAGCTAGTAATTGAGACTTAAAAATGTTTAGCTAGTAATGGATCCTTAAAAAATGTTAATTGACTAATACAAAGGTTTGAGTTTAAGGCCCATTTTTTTCTTCTTTCGTTTCATGTTCTTCTTTTTATTTTTTAGGGGATGTTTTCAGAATGTTTAAATCCTCAGAAATTAACTATTAGGTTCAGCTTGAGAACGAAAACCTTTACCTCGGCTGAATCGCTACATTTTGTTGTGACCTTTTGACTTCTTTAATGTTTATCTTATTTGATCTTATTTTCCGATTGGAGGCGTTTGCGTGTGTGCGTGTGTTTGTATGTGAAGTAGATTCTATTTTCAGAGAAATGATTCATTAAAAAAAAAAAAAAAAAGTTCTCTGTTCCTATTTTGCTATTTTATATCTCTTTATGTTATATAATTTTCCTGAAATTATGGCTTTACTAATCCATGACGAAAATGGTGTAGCTCCCTTGCCAGCTGGAAGACGCCTTGGCGCCCTCGGGGTATATAGTAGAGGCCTTAGGGAGCTCAGTGTGCAATGAAGGCTGCAATGAGTCTGCAATGATGCCTCACAATTACCGCGCTTAAGCAAGGCAAGTTGTGTGCTCTGATATTGCTGTAATTGGAAAGGTGAAATTGTGTGCCGGGGAAATTATGCAAATACGGCACCAGCTTTAATTAACCCTGCCCATGTAGGCTTGAATTAGGCAATTAATTCCGAGAGCCGAAATGGTAGGTCAGCCCCTTGGATTGACCCCGAAGCCTACGCGGGGTTTCCTTGTTGATGAATTAATTACGGCGATTTGATGAGGAGCATTGTGACCTCGCTGATTAAGTGTCATTCAGTGTCATTTTGGCACGAGATTAGCCCTCCCCCTCCCCCCTCCCCGGTTGCAAAGGGAGCTGCAAAACGGCGATAAGATAGATGCATCTCGTTGCAAGGCGGTGGCGAGTCGGGTCCTGATTATCCTATGAAGGAGAGTTTAATTAAATCTATAGAACGACTTGGAAACAACGACTGGGCTTTTCTGGAGGTCGTGCAATGGCGGGAGATTGTTTGGGTGATGTTGGCGAGGGTCGATTGTGTGTGTGTGTGTGTGTGTGTGTGTTTGTGTGTGTTTGAGTGTGTGAGTGTGTGTGTGAGAGAGAGAGAGAGAAAGAGAGAGAGGGGGAGGGACTGAGGGGATGTTTATGTTGGGGCGTTGGCTATTTCTGTTTGTTTGTTTGTGTTATGTTGTGTGTGTGTGTGTTTGTGCTTGTGTGTTTTGTCTTCGATATATTTTTTTTTTTTCCTTTTATTTTGTGTAATTATGTTTGTGTGTCTTGGATATTCGCCAACACAGACTCGAAAGGAAATTTATACCATGTGACTCGAAACATGGATATTCACTCACTAAATTTTTAACGCTTCCATTTCGGTCTCACGAATAACATGTATACGCGTGTCTACGTAATTATCCTTTATGCATATTCACAGCATGTGCGAGTAAGAGTGAGTATTACGTCCTCCTTAAAGACACAAACTCTTGAAAAAAAAAGGAAAATAAAAAATAAAATTGAGGTAGTGAAGAGGAACATTAAACATTACTTGCCAAGGTAATTCTCTACGTCATTACCTTTGTGAGACGCCCATTGGAATTTAACGGTTGCATTTGCACAGCCGGCTATTGCAAAAAAAAAAGGCTTATGATACAAAGTCTTCGTTTGACGGCTAAGAGTGCGTGGATAGGTAGGGGGAGGGGAGGGGAGGAGGGAGGGGAAGGGAGGCAGGAGGTAAAGGAGGAAGAGAAAGGAGTGGGGAGGGAGAGGAGGAGGTGGAGGGGGAATGAGGGCGTTGGAGATTCTTGTTTATTTCTTTATTTTGCTTGTGGTATTGCTTGCACGTTACGTAAAATATTACCAAGAAGTTCCGGGACACTTTGTTAGAAGGTTGTTGGTTCTGTTTTTTTTTGTTTTGTTTTTTTGTGCGCCAGCATGGAATGTATATATATATATATATATATATATATATATATATATATATATACATATACATATACATATACATATACATATACATATACATATACATATACATATACATATACATATACATGCATATGCACATGCACATGCACATGCACATACACATACACATACACATACACACACACACAGTGAAAGCAAGAGAGAGAGAGAGAGAGAGAGAGAGAGAGAGAGAGAGAGAGAGAGAGAGAGAGAGAGAGAGAGAGAGAGAGAGAGAGAGAGAGAGATTCTTCTCCCCTTTAGCCAGTCAGCAGAAATGAGGGAGACAACAAAGTCTACACGCAAGTTGGCAGTGCCCCCATACCCCTGCCAACGCCGCTGCTAGCTGTTGTCACGGACAACATCTCTCCTCTCGGAGGAACCCCTCTCTCGGCCAGAATTGAGTTAGGAGGTGACTAATGAGCATCCGGCGAGAAAGAGAATGAGAGAGGGAGAGGGAGAATCGGAGAGGGAAGGGAAAGGGAAGGGGAAAGAGAGAGAGCGAGAGAGGGAGAGGGAGAGGGAGAGGGAGAGGGAAAGGGAGAGGGAAAGGGAAAGGGAAAGGGAAGGGGAAAGGGAGAGAGAGAGAGAGAGAGAGAGAGAGAGAGAGAGAGAGAGAGAGAGAGAGAGAGGCAGAAAAAGAGACAGACAGACAAACAGAGCGCAAAGTCTCACGCCCTCACTCCGGCAGCGCCTTCGACAGAAACTTGGTTAGACATGGCGGAGGGAAGAGGGGGGAGGGGGAGAGGGGGTCGAGGAGGGTGAATTTACCGGTAATTAAGGACTCTGCTAATTACCGGTAGGACCGATGGCGTAGGAGGTGGGGGGGGGGGCAAAAGATTGAAAAGGGGCGGGGCTTTAGAGGGGGGCAGGGTAGGGGTAGGGTGTTGAGGTATGAGAGAGGGTTGGGGGGCTATGAGGAAGAGCGAGGAGGGGGAGGAAAGGAATAAGAGGGGGGAGGGGAGGATGATGATAAGTTATGATGATTTGTATGTCTTATTTATGTCTTAACAACCTATTTTTCATCGATGATAATAGTGCTCGTTATTAATGTCTAAATAAGACTTTGGACATTCATATTAGGATTACAATCTTGTCACGTGATATCGCACTATATCGCCAACAGCTGATTCTCGCCTCACGGATGATATGCAAATTTTTGTAGAATTACCTCGCCCCTTTGATTTATTGGTGGTAATTTGTGATAAGAAAGTGTCTTCGTGGGAGAGGTTTGTTTAAGAGGTGTGTTTAAGGGTGGAGAACATTGCGCGCGCGCGTGTGTGTGTGTGTGTGTGTGTGTGTGTGTGTGTGAGTCTA
>BOPN01000190.1:262233-264733 GCA_017312705.2 Penaeus japonicus
CTTTTGGCCTCCCTTCTTCCTCTCCCTCCCCCTCTCCCTCTCCCTATGCCCCTGCCGCTTATATATAGCAGGCTGATAGTTAATAAACGTTTTGCAATACACCGAGACTTGTTTTGGTTCGGAAAGCCATTATGTATATCGATAATGCATTTAACTAAGACGCTGAAACTACCCTTGCTTTACTTCTCTTTCTTTCGTTCTCTCACTGTCTTTCTCTCCATCTTTTCTCCTTTATTTTATTTATCTCATTCTCTTTCCTCCTCTCTATCACCATTGACATAGTTATCCTGTGTATCAGTCCTTTCCTCCATTCTCCACCCCCCCCCCTCCCTCCCCTCCACCCATCCCCCGTCGTCATGGTAACCAACATTTATGAGTTTCCGTCTCGCCTTTAATAAGCTAATAATAATATAATTCTTCCTTTTCCCTCAGTCCTGCCAATCCCCATCGGTACCCCCCGTCCCCGTCCCCCTCCCCCTCCCCCTCCCCCGAGACCCCCAGTCCACCACCAGACAAAGATCGATTCAATTCTAAGCAACTAAGGATCAGATTGCAATATCCCCCCCACCCACCCACCCCCACCTATTCCCCCACCCTGTGAGGGAATAGGTTGTGTGTTTGGGGTGGGGGTGGGGTGGGTGGGGGGGTGCTGATGTGGTAAGATGTAGGAGGGGTAATTTGAGGGGGAGGGATAAGGGTAGAATGAAGATAGAAAATGAAAAATGGTAGGAGAGGGGTAGAGAGAGAGAGAGAGAGAGAGAGAGAGAGAGAGAGAGAGAGAGAGAGAGAGAGAGAAAGGGGCAATTGGAGGGGAAGGGGAAGAGAGTGAGTGGGAAGGGAGATGAAGGGAGGGGAGGGAAGCGGAAGAGGGGAGTGTATGTCAGAAATAAAAAAAAAGCGAGAAGGATCGGATTATAGAAATGGATGTTATTCTGAAATCGGAAGAAATGTTGCATTTCTGATTGATGTTGCATTGCCGATTGATGTTGCATTGCGTGTTGATGAACTCCTAAGTTTTTTTTCTCTCTCTCAGTGTGAACTTTGCACTCGAAGCAATAGTGCATGCTATGATTTTATACCGCTGTTTGAGAGCCAAGAACATACGGAGCGAGGGGAAGGAGTGAAGGGGAGAGAGAGAGAGAGACAAAGACAGAAAAAAGAGAAAGGGAAAGAGAGAGAAAAAAAAGAGAAAGGGAGAGAGAGAAAAAAAGAAAGATTGAAAGAGGAAGCGGGAATAGAGGCAAGGCAAACGAAAGATAAAGGGAGAAATAGGAAGAATTAGACCCCCCTCTCCCCTTCCCCTCCCCCTCCCCCATTACGCGCCAGTAGTCGCCATTCGTGCAGTGAGGACGGCAAAGTATAGTGTATTCGGAATCCACGGCCATTGCACCTGAGGGAGCCTCGACTCACGGGCTTTTTCTTTTACTTTTTTGTTTTTACTTTTTTTTTAACGGACTCGTTTTTGACCTCGTTTTTTTCAGTACGTGGTTGCTTGTTTATTTGTTCGTATTTGCTTATATGTTCGTATTTGCTTGTTTGCTTGTTCGTATCTGCTTGTTTGCTTGTTCGTATCTGTTTGTTTGCTTGTTCGTATCTGCTTGTTTGCTTGTTCGTAACTGCCTGTTTGTTTGTACGTATCTACTTGTTTACTTGTGTATCTGTTTATTTATATGTCCGTATTTGCTTGTTTACTTGTTCATATCTGCTTGTTTGTTTGTTCGTATCTACTAGTTTACTTGTTCATATTTTCTTATTTTTTCGTATCTGCTTCTTTATTTGTTCCTATCTGCTTGTTTCTTTGCATGTGTGGTGTGCGTTGATATGCGTGTGTGTGTTTGTGTGCCCTTATGCTAGAGTGTGCGACTGTTTTAATAGAGTATGTTTATGTTAATGAAGGAGTGTATGTGTGTGTTTGTGTTAGCATGTGTTTGTTTTTGTTTTATGTAAATGCGTGTGTATATGTGTGTGTGTGTGTGTGTGTGTGTATGTGTATGCATTTCTCATACGGCGATGTTCCTTCTTAACAACAGTGAATATAATTCGTTATTCGAATCATGTAGCCCACCCAGTCCTTTGACCAGTCCTTTGACCTTCCCCCATCCCCCATTTCGACCTTTTCTGATTATATAAGGGTGAAAATACATAGACAAAAACGTACCTACAATAACCGGATTTTCTTACCCTGGGTAAAAAAAAGGACTTCTTCCCCCCATCCCCTCCTTCCTATCCTCCCTCTCTTCCCCTCTTTCTCCCTTTCCCCCTCCCCCATCCAACCCCCCTTCCTCCCTTCACCCCCCACCCCCCACCCCCTTCCCTGCTCCTAAGACATGAAATCGTGACTGTAGCTTCATCGGGTTACTTATTACCAGATCGTGAGACATTGTCTTTGCAAATAACATCAATTCCTTTATCAAATGCAGCGTTATGATTTTGAACAGTGAATGTAAATTACTTTCTTTTTTCTTTGACTACGTCATGTGTTACTTATCTTTCGTGTCTT
>BOPN01000190.1:284733-287233 GCA_017312705.2 Penaeus japonicus
TGGCTATGTTTATCTATTTGATCTTTTTTTCTCTCTGTCTCACTCCTGCTCTCGTTCTCACTCATACTCCCACTCTCACCCTCGCCCTCACTCTCACCCTCACTCTCACCCTCACCCTCACTCTCGACCGTACTCTCACCCTACCCTCAACCTCACTCTCATCCTCACCCTCACCCTCATCCTCACTCTCACTCTCACCCTCACTCTCACTCTCACTCTCACTCTCACTCTTACTCTCACCCTCACCCTCACCCTCATCCTCATCCTCACCCTCACTCTCACCCTCACCCTCACTCTCACTCTCACTCTCACTCTCACTCTCACCCTCACTCTCACTCTCACCCTCACCCTCACTCTTACCCTTACTCTCACTCTCACTCTCACCCTCACTCTCACTCTCACTCTCACCCTCACTCTCACTCTCACTCCCACTCTCACCCTCACTCTCACCCTCACTCTTACATTCACTCTTCCTCTCTCTCTCATGACTGATGACTCGAGTGGCCTAGAGTGACACTGACGTCTCGATCAGTTTATTCAGTAAGACATCTTCAAAGTTGTTTATTTTTTTCCTCTTCCGTGAGATTGATTATATTCTTGAATAAATAAATAAGATAAGGTCTTTCCTTAAATGTTGTTAAATGTTGTTTATTGTGACATTTAATTGATGAAATTATGAATTTATGTAAGATATGGTTGCAACTGATAACGTATTGGTATATATTTGATGGCATGTTCATGGTATTTTGTTGCAAAGATAATAACGACATTAATGATGTTGGTTGCTGTATTTGCCAAATAAAGATAATACTTAAAAATGGTTAAAGTAGCTATAATTACCATGAATATTAAGCATGTTATTGTTGTTATTGCTCTCTTGCATGTTACTAATGGTGACAACGTGGTAAAAGCAATGATAATGATAATATAATAATTATTATAATTATTTATAATATCATGAAATAATTTCTTTTGCAGGTAAGGTCGTAGAGATCACCTTGCGCAGAAAAAAGCTATGAAGCCAAGAAGTGTAAGTATGATTGTATGTTTAATAATTTAATAAGAGAGAGAGAAAGAGAAAGAAAGAGAGAGAGAGAGAGAGAGAGAGAGAGAGAGAGAGAGAGAGAGAGAGAGAGAGAGAGAGAGAGAGAGAGACAGAGAGAGAGAGAGAGAGAGAGAAAGAAAGAGAGAGAGAGATTTGACATTAGATATTGTAAGTATAATTTAATTTGTATTAAGTTTAGTCAAACGCAAACATGTAATGATAAAATACGTTAATCAAAGTTATGTGTTGCGAAGTGTGATGCTGACGCCGTTGTGTTTTATGTGTATGGTGTCTAAGTATGATGAGCGTGTTGTTTAGAACGATGAATGTGATATCTAGTGTGACGTGCATGGTGTCTTGTGTGGTAAGCATGACATCTAGTTGCCGTGTATGGTGTCTAAGTGTGATGTGCGTGGTGTCTTGTGTGATGAGGCTGTAATTTACTTTTAGTGGAGTTCGCACGGTGTCGTTTGATGCAAGGGAATTTAATCGAGATGCAGATTCTGTTTGATCATGCACATTACGTCATCAAAATCGTCCCTTTCCTCCTCCTTCTCTTCATCCTCTTCTTCCTTTTCTCTTTTCTCCTCTTCTTTCTTCTTCTCTTTCTCTTCTATCTTGTGCTTCACTTCTTGATCTTCCTCCTCCTCCTTCCTTCATGCTCTATTTTTCTTCTTCATCCTTTTTATTATTTTCCCCCTCCTTCTACTTCTTCTTTTCTTCCTTCTCTTCCTCCAGCTCCTCCTTCTTCTTTTTCTTCATCATCTTCTTCTTCTTCTTCTTTTATTATTATTATTATTTTCCTCCTCCTCCTCCTCCTCCCTTATATCATTAGACACATTGAGAACAGTTATGTTGTTACGTCCTCGTCACACTATAGAAAAAGTTGTATAGTGTATAGCGTATTGTATGAAGCCATATTAAAGTTGTTGTTTTTCATGGTGCAAGGTGTCCAGGGGCGGGGAGGGGCGGGGAGGGGCGGTGTGTTACCTCGTTCACCAAGGGCGTCCTGGGGGGGAGAGGGGGGGGGGATTCTAGGGGTGTTCTTCCTGGTATCTCCTACTACTAGAGACTATATCTAGGGACTCCTAACAGGGACTCCCCCTAGGGTATGTCAGATCTTCTCGAGATGTATTAGATTTACATACATCATCTCCATCATCAACACCCAATGATGACTTGAATAATTTGGCTCTATGGAAGGTCGTATCTTTTTGAGGCGTAGTGGTGTGGGGATTTACACTTATACATATATTTACAAATATGCACACACACGCACATGCACACGCACACGCACACGTACACGCACACGCACACGCACACGCACACACACACGCACACACACACACACACACACACACACACACACACACACACACACTTATTATTATTTTTTTTTTATAACAGCCTGTAAAATTCAACTGCAGGACACATACACACATACAAACATACTCA
>BOPN01000190.1:292233-302233 GCA_017312705.2 Penaeus japonicus
TTTTATCTTTGTTCTGTTTCTTTAATGTGTTTTTTCATAATAAATTAACAACAAAAAAAATGACAATGTGCCTGCCATATGTTTATTTCATTGTGGGTCCGCTTTTTCATTTTCTGAATTTCTATCAAGAAAAATAAATCAGTCATTTCAGTTTAGTTCTTTGTTTACCACCCTGGCCAACTACACAGACATGAGCAAGCTTTGATACATTAATGTTAAGTCATGAAATTGTTGCTAACATTGTATTACGAATTAAGATAATAACGCGATTATATTCTCTGGTGTATCAACTGTGAATAGAAAATACTGAAATGTGGCAGACATCCCCGCAGATTTTATCAAGACCTTTTCTCACGAGATTATCACGAGAGATGAGAGACTTTTGCAAAGAGACAATCCTCTGCACATATGTCATGGAAGATGTTCCTATTTCCTCGTCTCGAATTTACGTCTTGCAAGAAATATTAGCGTCCTGGACGAACTGCCAAGTCCTTGTTGAACAGGTATGTCACGCCTTAGAAGAGATGACAAGATTTGCATGAACCTTTTGTTAAGGTATTTGCAAGATCTGCCTCACATCCTCAGAAATCTATCAAATCCTTGGTAGAACTGTCGAGATATTAGAGAAACAGTTCTGACCTTAAAGGAACATACACGTCTTGAGAGAATGGCAAGAGGTTTGGGAAACAAATCCCTTTGAAGAACTGCCAAGTCCATCAATGCGAAAACGTGAATGAACTAACCGAGGGTCCCTGAGCCACACACGCAGTTTTGCAATATTAGTTCTCGGAGTTTCGAACCAGATTCGAGAAAAGAAGAATAGTCCAAGATCTTTGCGAGGGAATTCGAGGTCTTGGGAGACTAGTCAGCCACTTTCCGAAGAACAATTGAGTTCTTTGAGGGTGAATAAACCAAGGACTTTGCCAGAACAATGAACTCTTGGGGAGAGAAGGCATGCACGTTAGGGAGAACAATTACGATCTTAAAGAGAACAATGAAGGCGTTAGAGGAACAATCAAATCCTAGAAGAACAATCTAGGATGGAGTTGATCAGTTTTCTCGTGTTATTGAGACGCATAAAGAGGAGAACAAAGGAACAAACGAGAAAGGAGAGGCGAACGGAAAGAGGAGGGGAAGGGAAAATGGAAAAGCGAAGTAAGGCGAGAGTACAAGCAAATAATGGGAGGAAATTGGGAAAACAGAGGAGAAAGGACGTAGAATCGAGGAACACAAGAAGGTAAATAAAGGTAATTGATTGTGGATAAAGCAAAAGAAAGACAAAGGAGTAAAAAAAAGAAAAAAAAGGAAGAGCGCAATATATGGCATCCAAAATATGGATTCATAGGAAGGTTTTCCCTCTCTCTCTCTCTCTCTCTCCCCCTCTCTCTCTCTCTCTCTCTCTCTCTCTCTCTCTCTCTCTCTCTCTCTCTCTCTCTCTCTCTCTCTCTCTCTCTCTCTCTCTCTCTCTCTCTCTCTCTCTTTCTCTCTCTCTCTCTCTCTCTCTCTCTCTCTCTCTCTCTCTCTCTCTCTCTCTCTCTCTCTCTCTCTCTCTCTCTCTCTCTCTCTCTCTCTCTCCCCCTCCCTCCCTCCCTCTCCCTCTCCCCCTCTCCCTTTCCCTTTTCCTTCTCCCTCTCCCTCTCCCTCTCCCTCCCTCCATGAACAGTTAGCTTCCCTCACCCCCTCGTGCCACCGCCGCGGCGCTGCCACCATATAACAATATTACCCTAATGCATCCTCTGCGCTAATGCTGCCGTACCTCGGGAACCTGACCTTAATGCAACATTGTCGCCGCCGGAATGTAACCCGGGTCTAATAAGGATGTATGTATACAGTAGTTACTGCCTGCTCGCGAATTCGTTCCGTTCCTCCTGTTTTCTCGCGTTTTAATCGGTTTATCTTCGTTTGTTTTTTTCTGTTTATATGTATCATATTTCTCTCTCTTTCTCTCTTTCTCTCTCTTTCTTTCTCTCTCTTTTTTTCTTTCTTTCTCTCTTTCTTTCTTTCTCTCTCTCTCTCTCTCTCTCTCTCTCTCTCTCTCTCTCTCTCTCTCTCTCTCTCTCTCTCTCTCTCTCTCTCTCTCTCTCTCTCTCTCTCTCTCTCTCACTCTGTCTATCTCCTCTCTGTCTCTTTCTTCTTCTTCTCCCTCTTCCCTCTTTCTTCCTTATGTCTTTCATTTTCTCTTTGCACTTCCCTTAGCTCCCTCTTCTCCCCTTCCCTTCTCTTCCCTTCTTTCATGCTCACCTAATCATCCCTTTTTTCTACCTCTTGCATACCTGCATAAAGTGATTACGTCTGCATGCATAATCGCATCTTACAATGCAAGGGATAATAAGGTGTTTGAATGTAAGCATGATTGTGACCAGAATACATTCCCGCCCACACTTCCTTATTTCTTTTCTACTTCTCTTCTCCTCCTCATTATTGTTATTATTATCATTATTATTATTGTATTGTGATTATCATCATCGTTATTATTATTGTTATGTATATTATAACATATAATGAGGAATATTTTACGGACGCACACATACACACACGCGCACACACACACACACACACACACACACACACACACACACACACACACACACACACACACACACACACACACACACACACACACACACACACACACACACACACACACACACAATGATGAGTACCATACAATAAAAATTATAATTGAAGTGATATATAGCAATACCTCAAAGTAGGCAATAGAATCATGAGTGGTGCCCGACAACAGACTCTCCTGGAATACGGAGAATCATTGGAAAGTCTGTTAATGATGTGACTTTGTCTTGCCAAGTAATGCAGAACGCCAGAGCTTCTGTCAGTAAACGGCAGGCAAATCGCCAGGAACACTGATAGTAATGCAAACAAGACTTTATACCTGTTATAATGCTTCGAGATTTGTGTGACGTCACGACTGAAGAGCAAGTACATATTTCTTTCTTTCTTTCTTTCGTTTTTTTATGATTATAAATGTTGTGGTAATAGTTATGGTGATGGATAATGATCACTATTATGATGTTTTTTTATCAATCATGAATTAATGATAGTGATTATAAGTATGATGATGGCATTAGTGATAATTAAGATAAGAATGAAGATAATAGTCATAATACAAATAATAGTATTGATAATAACACCGATGATTCTACTAATTACTACTATTAATCCTACAGCAAAGAACAGATACATAAAGATAACATAAACACAGAACAAACTAAATGTAAAAAAACAAAAAAAAAACGTAATTCAGTCGAATCCACGATTACAACAACGGGCGTTAAGGTTATTCCCCGTGGGCGTAATACGTAGGAACGACGCCCTCGGCAGCCTGGGTGGGCGTGCGCTTGTTTTGGTCCCTGATTTACGGCGCAGTGAACTTAATAGAATAGATAAATGTGCAATCTCGGCCAAACGTATAAATCAAAAGTAAGAGCATAGGTCATTCGGGATTAATGGGGCCGCTTCCTCTCTGCTTCCTCTTGCTTTTGCTCTTGCTTTCGTGCTTGCTTTTGCTTTTGTTTTTACTCTTGCTTTACTCTTGCTTTCGCTCTTGCTTTTACTTTTGTTTTTACTCTTGCTCTTACTCTTTTACTATTGCTTTACTCTTCTCTTACTTTTGATTTCGCTCTTACTTTTACTTTTGTTTTTACTCTTGCTTTTACTCTTCTCTTATTCTTCTCTTACTCTTGCTTTCGCTCTTACTTTTACTTTTGTTTTTACTCTTTTTTTATATTTCTTTTAGTCTTATTTTTACTATTATTCTTCTGTTACTGTTACGTTTTGCTCTTATTTTTACCCTTGTTTTACTCTTACTTTTACTCTTGTGTTACTCTTACTTGAACTCTTGCTCATACTCTTACTTTTACTCTTGTTTTAACTTATTTAACTCTTAGTTTTACTCTTACTTCCACTCTCGCTTTTACTCCTGTTTTACTCTTGTTTTCATTCTTTGTTCTTTCTCTTACTCGTGCCTTCATTCTTGCTTTTAGTTTTGTTTATATTCTTGCTCATACTCTTTCTTATATTCTTGCTTACTCTTAATTTCGCTGTTAATCTCATTCCTACCCTTGATTTTTACTCTTGCTCTGTCTTCCGTATTTTACCTGTTCCCGCTCCCACTCCTCTCCCTCACTCTCACTCCTCTCTCTCACTCCCACTCCCACTCCTCTCTCTTACTCCCGCTCCCACTCCTCTCTCACTCCCACTTGTCTCTCTCACTCCCGCTTCTCTCCCTCACTCCCACTCCTTTCCCTCACTCCCATTCCCCTCTCTCACTCCCACTCCTCTCCCTCACTCCCATTCCTCTCTCTCACTCCCGCTTCTCTCCCTCACTCCCACTCCTTTCCCTCACTCCCATTCCCCTCTCTCACTCCCACTCCTCTCCCTCACTCCCACCCCTCTCTCTCACTCCCACTCCTCTCCCTCACTCCCACTCCTCTCTCTCACTCCCACTCCTCTCTCTCACTCCCACTCCTCTCTCTCACTCCCGCTCCTCTCCCTCACTCCCACTCCTCTCTCTCACTCCCACTCCTCTCTCTCACTCCCACTCCTCTCTCTCACTCCCACTCCTCTCCCTCACTCCCACTCCTTTACTTCACTCCCATTCCTCTCTCTCACTCCCACTCCTCTCCCCCACTCCCACTCCTCTCTCTCACTCCCTCTCCTCTCCTTCACTCCCATTCCTCTCTCTCACTCCCACTCCTCTCCCCCACTCCCACTCCTCTCTCTCACTCCCACTCCTCACCGCGTCAGTTTAAAGTCTATACAAAGATTCTGCAAGTCTCATAACTATTGAGAGAGGGCGAAGAAATGTGAATGTTGGCGGGAGGAGAGGGGAGAGGGGAGAGGGGAGAGGGGGAGGGAGAGGGAGGGGGGAGAGGGGGAGGGGGGATGAAGAGGAGAGGGGAGAGGGAAAGGGAGAGGGAAAGAGGTGGGAGGGAGGGGGAGGGAGAGGAGGGAAAGTTCGCCAAACAAGTGCTGGCAGAGTTAAGAAAAATAGTTTTCTTTGAAACATGACACAAACAAGCATCGTCGCCGCTTCACCATCGCGTCGCAAGTTCGCCCGCGGGAAAGTTGTTGGGCGGCGCTCGATAAACATGTCGGAAGACGCGCGACCTGTCTGGGGGGTGGTGGGTGGGTGGGTGGGTAGGAAGGGGGGGTCCTGTTGTCGCTCGCGCGCTGTGTTTTTCTATCTTTTTTTTTAATGTGAGTTTCTCTGTCTCGTTCTCTGTCTTTTTTTTGTCTTTTTTCTTTTTGTTTCTCTCTCTTTTCCGTTCTCCTTCTCTTATTCTCTCTCTCTCTCTCTCTCTCTCTCTCTCTCTCTCTCTCTCTCTCTCTCTCTCTCTCTCTCTCTCTCCCTCTCTCTCTCTCTCTCTCTCTCTCTCTCTCTCTCTCTCTCTCTCTCTCTCTCTCTCTCTCTCTCTCTCTCTCTCTCTCTCTCTCTCTCTCTCTCTCTCTCTCTCTCTCTCTCTCTCTCTCTCCCCCTCTCTCTTTCACATACTCACTCTCTTACTCTCACAATCAGTCTCTTCCACCTTTCCACAATCTCATTTCCATCCCCTTCACCCTCCCCACCATAACCCCCTCCCCCCTCCCTCCCTCCTCTCTACCCCCCCCCCTCCTTCAATTCAGATTTGCAGCTTTGAATTCCCCGCGTCTCATCGGTCATATGCGTATTAATGCCCTTATCTCTGCACAAGAGGAGCGAAGAGGATGGAGGATGGAGTGTGGATGGAAAGAAGATGGAGTGAGGATGGAATAAGAATTGACAGAGGGTGGAGTGAGGATGGAAAGAAGGTGGAGTGATGATGGAATATGGATTTACAGAGGGTGGAGTGAGGATTGAAAGAGGGTGGAGTGAGATTTGAAAGAGAGTGGTGTGAGGATTGAAAGAGGGTGGAGTGAGGATTGAAAGAGGGTGGAGTGAGATTTGAAAGAGAGTGGTGTGAGGATTGAAAGAGAGTGGAGTGAGGATTGAAAGAGAGTGGTGTGAGGATTGAAAGAGGGTGGAGTGAGGATTGAAAGAGGGTGGAGTGAGGATTGAAAGAGAGTGGAGTGCGGATTGACAGAGGGTGGAGTGATGATAAAAAGAAGGTGGAGTGATAATAGAAAGAGGGTGGAGTGAGGATCGGAAGAGGGTGGAGTGATGAAAGAAAGAGGGTAGAGTGGGGATTGAAAGAGGGTGGATTTAGGATTGAAAGAAGGTGGAGTGAGGATTCATAGAGGGTGGAGTGAGGATTCAAAGAGGGTGGAGTGAAGAGTGAAAGAGAGTGGAGTGAGGATTGAAAAAGGGTGGAGTGATGATAAAAAGAGGGTGGAGTGAGGATTGAAAGAAGGTGGAATTAGGATTGAAAGAAGGTGGAGTGAGGATTGACAGAGGGTGGAGTGAGGATAGAAAGAAGATAGAGTGAGGATTCAAAGTGGATGGAGTGAGGAATCAAAGAGGGTAGATTGATGATAGAAAGAGGGTGGAGTGAGGATTGAAAGAGGAGGGAGTAATGAGGACAGAATAGTGTCCCCAAGTCAAGCATAATAACAGGTTTGCGAAGGGAGAAGAAACTCGGGGAGGGAAGGGGGGGATTAATGAGGATTGAGAGAGGGTGGAGTGAGGATTGAAAGAGGGTGGAGTGAGGATTGAAAGAAGGTGGAGTGAGGATAGAAAGAAAATGGAGTGATTATTGAAAGAAGGTGGAGTGAGGATTGAAAGAAGGTGGAGTGAGGATAGAAAGAAAATGGAGTGATTATTGAAAGAAGGTGGAGTTAGGATTGAAAGAAGGTGGAGTGAGGATTGAAAGAAAATGGAGTGATTATTGAAAGAAGGTGGAGTGAGGATAGGAAGAGGGAGGAGTGAGGATTGAAAGAAGGTGGAGTGAGGATTGAAAGAGGGTGGAGTGATGATAGAAAGAGGGTGGAGTGGAGATTGACAGGTGGAATGAGGATAGGAAGAAGATGGAGTGGGGATTAACAGAGGGTGGTGTGAGGATTGAAAGAAGGTGGAGTGAGGATAGAAAGAGGGTGGAATGAAAACAGAAAGAGGGTGGAGTAAGGATATAAAGAAGGGTGGAGTGAGGATTGAAAGAAAGAGGGTGGAGTGAGGATTGAAAGAGGAGTAATGAGAATAGTAATGGAGAGAGGATAGAAAGAGGGTGGAATGAGAATAGAAAGAGAGTAGAGTGAGGATGGAACGAAGATGGAGAGGAGGATGCATGTACCGAGCACGTAGCGAACAGGCGGATTAATGGGCGCGTCAACAGGTGCAGCTGCGGCGCCGGTCGGGATCTCAAAAGAGGGGCTTGAGGGTGAGGGGGAGGTAAACGAGGGTGGTGGGGGGGAAGGGGGGTAGAGTGGGGTTACGTAGTAAGGAGAAGGGTTGGAGTGCGGGGGAAGGGGGATGGAGTGGGGGGTACGTAGGAAGGTGAAGGGAGATGGGGGCTGGGGTTTAGAACGAGGAAGGGGGGGGATCTGATTGTTGTTTTTTTTCTGTAATTCTGTGAGAAAAGGGATTTCAAATATCATGAAGCCTCGCAAAGGCATAACCTTCACTATGAACAGGATTTTAACAGGTGAAAAACAGGGTAACACTCACGCACATATATGTACATATATCTGTCTATGGTATATTTAGATGTACAGTATATTGTACGCAATGTTCGTGGTGAGAGAGAGGGAGAGAGAAAGAGAAAGAAAGAGAGAGAGAAAGAGAAAGAAAGAGAGAGAGAGTGAGAGAGAGAAATAGAGAGATAGAGATAGATAGACAGATAGATAGACAGACAAATAGATAGATAGATAGAGAGAGAGAGAGAGAGAGAGAGAGAGAGAGAGAGAGAGAGAGAGAGAGAGAGAGAGAGAGAGAGAGAGAGAGGAGACAGACAGACAGACAGACAGACAGATAGATGGAGAATTTGTGTGTACACAGTGCGCGCGCACGTGTGTGTGTTTGTGAATATTTTGTAGTTTGTTTTGACAGGTGTTCAAGGACGCTTTACAGGAACGAATGTGACTGACGCGTAGTTATGACTTATTTGTTTATATTTATTTGCAAATGTTTATTGACAGCATGTGTTTAGATATAAGATTCCGAGTCTATATGTGTGTTTTTTTATGTGTGCTTATTCATGTGTGAGTATGCATATACCTGTTTCTTCTCGGTTTGTATATATAAAGGAGATATATAATGATTATACATTATACATATATATATATATATACATATATATAAATATATAATTATAATTAGGATACTATTTGCGAAAACAAAAATGCTTACAGGTAGCTTCATCGTGAAGAATATATATATATATATATATATATATATATATACATATATATATATACACATATATATGTATATATATATATATATATATATATATATATATATATATATATATATATATATATATATATATATATATATATATATATATATATATATATATATATATATATATATATATATATATATATATATATATACGTGTGTGTGTGTGTGTGTGTGTGTGTGTGTGTGTGTGTGTGTGTGTGTGTATGTATGTATGTATGTATGTTTGTATATATATATATATATATGTATATATATATATATATATATATATACATATACATATATACATACATATATATACACACATATATATTTAAATATATATCTATGTATGTGTATGTGAATATGCATATGTTTAGAAAGAGAGAGAGACAGAATGAAAGAGAGAGATTGAGAGAGAGACAGACAGAGAAAGAGAGAGAGAGAGAGAGAATGAAAGAGATCGAGAAAAAATGAAAGATAGAGCGAGACAGAGAGAGAGAGAGAATGAAAGGGAGAGGGTGAGAGAGAGAGAGAGAGAGAGAGAGAGAGAGAGAAATAGCTATAGTAATGAACCGCAACTGAACCCTTCCAAGCGACTCACAAGTGTTCTATCAACAGTAACAGTGTTATTCCTCAATCAGAGTGAGCTCATTTTTGTTTACATTTCACGTCACGAATAAAACGCACATGGCGGATGGCAACATGTTGAAAAGGATGTTGCAGTTATGATTTGGCTAGAGGAATAGACGACGGTTTGTAAACCAGGATTTGTTCATGACTGGGTAATGGTATATAAAAGACTTTTCTGTTTTCATGACAAATTACCATGTTATTCATTTCACATTGTTTTTCAATGTAAACTCGAGACATGTTGAGTCTACCATTGAGTGATGTTTTTGAAGCGTTAGTTGATAAAATTGAGGTCGTGTTTTTTTCCTGACGAGCTTTAGATATTGAAAAGTTTATCACAGGTGTCCGCTCGAAGGAAGGCGAATACACGTGTGCTGTATTGAACTTCTTTTTTTTCAGAGGCAAGTGTGCTTTGAAAGACAGATGTGGCGGTTTGAGACATCTGTTGGGCAAGGCGAGGCATTTGCTCGAACAACCTGCCTCAGACCTCTGTTTGTTTTTGTTCCTTTTCGGTTTTAAAGGCAGTTAGTTATAAGGGCTATAGTACCAAGAAATCCAAGTATGGTTTCTTTTGATATCAAGTGGATTTTAGTTGATAAATTTTAGTTGATTGATCCATGTACATATAACTACAACACATTTATAAGCAAATATCTACCTATCTATCTATGCATAGAAACACACACAAATAAATACACATATTTAAAAGCAAGTAAAAGGTCCCCAAGCGAGTAGATTTGAACCTTCCACATGGTTCAAAGTTAGGAAGGACAGTTAGGACAACCACTCGGGTAAGGATCCCTCACTTCCAAAGCCAAAGTCTTTTCGACAGAAGTTTTTACCCTCGCCCTTTCGAAAAGTTCGTAAAGCAAAGCCGATTCACTACCATAACAATGTATATATATACATGCATTTACTTATGCATTTCTGTGTTTTCCATTCACACAAATGCATTCTTTCAAGTAAACGGAACAGGGTGCAACATTGCAATTCTTTTTTTCGCCTCGCGACCCAAATACAAAGTGTGGCGCGTTAACTCCGAATAGTAAG
>BOPN01000190.1:329733-332233 GCA_017312705.2 Penaeus japonicus
GGGAGGTGGGAGGGGATGAGGAGTAGGGGTTAGAATAGGGTAAGGAGTAGGATGAGAGGGAAGAGGAGGAGTAGAGGAGAGGGAGGGGTAAGGGGCAGGGGGGAGGGATTGGGTAAAAAAAAGGGGGATGGGGAGGGTATAAGGCGTAGAGAGAGTAGGGAGGGAATAAAGAGTAGGGGGAGAGGAAAGGGGTAAGAAGCAGAGATAGGAAGGTAATAAAGAGGAAGGGTAGAATGAGAGAGAGAAATAATTAAGGTGATAGTTATTTCCATTTCTGTCCCTCCCTCCTCCCCCCCCTGTCTCTCCCTGTATTCTCCCTGCCTCTAAGGTCGTCCATTACGATGGAGAGAACGACAGAAGACGACTCTGCCAAGATGAATAACCCACCTGCGTTTATCGATGGGTCGTTCCTGAGTCGTTGCAATGGGCGCCGTTACGTCAGCCGCCTCATTCACCTCATGGACGCATTACAATCGGTATGATGTAGGGCGACTAGCATCACGATCAGCATGTACATACGGCGCTCAGCATGATGATGTACGACGCTCAGCATGCTAATCCGTTTTTTTTTTTTTCTTGAACGTGAGGTCGGTTATGCTTGAGAGTTGACATGCCTAGCGCGCTGACATGTCTTCCGGGGCATTCGCGGATGCCCGGAGCTCTTGTGAATGACGGGGCGCTCCTTGGCATACGCGATGGCTGGGCGGACGAGGATGGGGATGGGGGTGGGGTTGGGGGGGTCACTCTTTTAGTATCTCTCCTCATTTCATCGACTTCTGTGTGTATCTTTTGTTTGTTTGTTTTTTCTCGTCTTCTTTTTGTTTCTCTCTCTCCTTTTTTATTTCTCTTTCTTTTCCTCTCTCCCTCGTTTTCTCCTACCCACGTCTCGCATCCCTCCCTACCTCCTTCTCTCCTTCTTACCTTCCTTTCTTCTTTCCCTTACACAGCTTCCCTTAGACTTCCTCCCTGATACATTCTTCTTGCTTCTCTCCTTCTCTCATCTTTCTCCCTTCCTTACTCATCCTTCCGTCCGTCTCTCATCCTCTCTCATTCCATCCATCTCAAACCTTCTCTCCCTCACTTCCTCCATCCATCCCACACTCTTTTTTCATCATCCCAACACCCCTCACCTCCCTCCTTCCCTCCCTCCCCCCGCCCTCATCTTCCATCCATCCACCCACCCACCCATCCATCCATCCATCCATCCATCCATCCATCCATCCATCCATCAATCTCTCCATCCACCCCATACCCTCCCCTTCCCTCCCTCCATCCCACAAGCGCTCCCATCTTCCCTCTCTCTTGTCCCTCCTCTCCTCCCTAATCTCCTCCCTCCCTCCCTCACTCCCTCTCTACGTCTCTCCCTCCCTCTTTCCCCTCCTTCCATCCGTTCCACACGCTCCATATCCCTCCCTCTTTCCCACACCCGCCCTCATCTTCCCTCTCTCTCGTCCCTCTCACACACATACCAAACCTCATCTCACACACATACCAAACCTCATCTCACACACATACCAAACCTCATCTCACACACATACCAAACCTCATCTTTCCTCCCTCCTTCCCTCCCTCCCCTCCTCTCCTCCCTCCCCTCCTCCTTGACCTGACCCCAAACACCCTCCTCGAAATATTTTCTCAAAACAGCTCGAGTCCCATGAATTATCCTAATGTGACCAGCCTAAGGACAAGCGCTCCTCGCTGTCCTTAAGAAAACTCATAAAGTCGACAGAGTAAAGCAAACAGCGTGTTTCTTCTTACCGAGCTGTGTGTTACGGGGACCGTCTCGTTCAGACCACGCCATATTTTTTTTTTACTTCTTTTTTCTTTCTTTCTTTTTGTCTTTTTTTGTTTTTGTTTGCTATTCTCTTCTTTTTTTTTTTAGAAGGTTGGTCGAGATTATTTAGGTGTTTTTTTTTGTTTTTTTTGTTTGGTTTGGTTGGTATTTTATTTGTTCTTTGTTTTTTGTATTATTTTGAAAGGGATTTTCGAATAGCCGTATCTCGTCCTTCCGGACTTTATCTGGAAACGACGTATGAAACAACACACTAACAAAAGAGAAGCCTGTTGCTACCTCATCCCCTCCCTCTCTCTCTCTCCCCCCCTCTCCCTCTCTACCCTTCCTCCCCGCTCTTCTACACCGTTTCCCCAAAGTAGCAGGATCTTCGCCGTAGAGTTTATTCATGCAATTTTGGAAAAACGGTTGTCTGGCCTCTTTTTTCGGGGCGGGTTGGGGGGGGAGGGGAAAAGAAATTGGGAAGCTTTGTGTCTGCTTTCTGTGTTTGTTTTGTATATTTTTTTCATTGTTTCTTTTCGTATTTCCTTTGTATCTCCTTCTCCCTTCCTCCCCCCGCCCTCTCCTTTTCATTTCCCCCTCCTCTTGTCTTCTCCTTATCCCACTTCCTTTTTTTCACCCCTCTCTTCTTCCTTCCCTCCGATTCTTCGCCTCCTCCCTCTCTCTTCTTCCGCCTCTTCGTTTCGTTATCTCTTCCTCTCCCTTCCC
>BOPN01000190.1:337233-339733 GCA_017312705.2 Penaeus japonicus
TAAAAATGGAAATCCAACCATATGCTAACACAATTTTTTGTACCGGTGAATATAGATGTGACGAAGAGCTCCCTAGAGGTTTGTTGGCGAGGGTGTTGTGAGGCCTTCTACAATGACCATCTTAGAAGAGGGTCGTGCTGTTTGAAGAAAATGTTGGTTGTAGGAAGTGAGATAATGATGAGAAGAAAGGAAGTGTGTTTTGACAATTGTTTTTTTTTTTTTGTGTGTGTGTGTGTGTGTGTGTATGTGTCAATGTGCAGGTGGAGTGCTTTTTCATGAAGGTTTTGGTATATAGGTTTTGAAAAGGTGACACTATTATTGAACATTCTGATTATCCAATATCTCTCATCCTATTTATGGAAACCCTTTTGAAAAATATGAGAAATTAAACGACATGCATACAGTAAAAAAAAAAAGAAAAATAAAAGAAAAAAACTAAAAGGACATAAAGAACCCCTGCATCTTTGACCAAAAGCGAAAACGGCGGCGGCGGCGACGGTAACTCTTGCAAGACACAAGCATTCTTGCAAAGTCTCCCGGTCTTATATCACGCCTAGGAAGGGGGGGGGGGGGGGGAGATAGAGTGATATACTGGTGCTAGGAAGCGTAATGTAATGTGAGGGCGGCCACTCGGCGCTCATTTTCATTCCAAACATAGTGTAGGGCCATGAGTTATGAGGGCGTGGGACGTCTCCTGCGCCTGCGCACGCCCGCCCGCGTCCGAATTCCTTCACGCCGACGTCGGTTTATCATTTACCTGCTGTGTTCGGAAGGAGGGTATGACTTTTTTGTTCATTTGATTTATTTTTTTCGTTTTTCTGTGTTAATAGTTTTTCTGAATAGAGTGTGTAATAACATGGTTTTATTTTATTACGCAATGTTATTAGATTTTTTGTTCTGTTTACTTTTCAAGTTTGATCAATTACAGGTGAACTTCCCCATATTAAATATTCAGGCGTAATGAGGGTCGCCTGTGTCATATTTTCTTTTGATGTATGTGTTTGCTTCTTGTGCATGAGGAAGAAATATAGCGTTTGATGTGAGGATAACTGACAGGCAGTTTTTCGTATAGACGTGAGTGTGCGTGTGTGTGTGTGTGTGTGTGTGTATGTATGTGTGTGTGTGTGTGTGCACATGCGTGTATATGATCTGTTAGAAAATTCCTTAAATCACCTATGTAATATTTTCATTTGTATGCCATATACAAGTGAAGGTGACCACTCTCTTGGTATTTCTTCCTCTAAATTTAAGATGCATAACTTGAACCCATATATCTTTTTGTAAATCCCCTCAGCACTTGACCTGGCCCTCAAGCTCTATCTCAGATCACACTCAAGCGCCAGCTGAGTGAGGGTTAAGGTATCCTCTCTCTCGCTCCTTAACAAGACACTGTCTCTTTTCCTCTGTGTCTTGCAAGGAAAGGGAGCATGTGTTTGGGATCTTTTAGAGTGTTATTTGAAAGAGGAGAGGGAGAGGGAGAGGGAGAGGGAGGGAGGGAGCGAGGGAGAGGGAGAGAGAGGGAGAGTGAGAGGGAGAGAGAGAGTGAGAGAGAGAGAGAGAGAGAGAGAGAGAGAGAGAGAGAGAGAGAGAGAGAGAGAGAGAGAGAGAGAGAGAGAGAGAGAGAGAGAGAGAGAGAGAGAGAGAGAGAGAGAGAGAGAGAGAGAGAGAGAGAGAGAGAGAGAGAGAGAGGGAGAGGGAGAGGGAGAGAGAGAGAGAGAGAGAGAAAGAAAAGAAGAGATAGTAAGAGAAGGAGAGAGAGAGATGAAGAGAGAGTAAGAGAAGGTCGGAGGAGAGGAGGAACGGTAAAAGAAGAAATAACAAAGCAAAATACAAAGGAAATGCAGTAAAGGAAAATCAAGAAAACGCAAATGTAGAGATGAGAATTGGAAGAAAGGAATAAAAGAGAAATAAGTAGAACAAGAAAAGAAGGAGAAGGAGCATGGCGAGGAGGAGCATAACATATCCCTCATGCCTAAGTGTGAGGAGTTTACCAGAGCATACGTAATGAGTAGGAATGTAGGACCGCCAAGCCGACTTTCGACGCTCCTCCTCCTCCTCCTCCTCCTCTTCTTCTTTTTCCTCCTCCTTTTCCTCTTTTTCCTCCTTTTCCTTTTCCTCTTCCTCTTCTCCCTTTTCGTCTTCTTCTTCCTCCTCCTCCTTTTCCTCTTTCCTCTTCTCCCTTTTCGTCTTCCTCCTCTTCTTCCTCCTCTTCTTCCTTCTCCTCCTCCTCCTCCTCTTCCTTCACTCCACACCCATTCCCCCGCCCTCTCTCCCTCCCATCCTTTTTCCCTCTCTCATACCCATTCCTCCTATCCTTCTTTTCCTCTGTCTCGCCTCCCCCCCCCCCTCCCACGCACACACATTCCTCCCTTTCCTTCCTTCTGTTCTTCTTTCTTTCCCTTATACCATATCTTTCCCTCCCTCATACCACCATCTTTCCCTCCCTCATACCCTATCTTTCCCTCCCTCTCTCCCCTACACCCTGCCCTTACCTTCCCTC
>BOPN01000190.1:357233-364733 GCA_017312705.2 Penaeus japonicus
GTGCAATTCTCTTCCACCAAGAGTGTATATATTTGATTTTACTATTATTATTATCATTTTGTATTATATCACTAATGAAAAACGGATCATTTTCGCAGGATTGGATGTATGCCTATATCCCTAGGTTTAAGGATTTCTATTGGATCCCAGGACCTTGGTTACTATCCTTAAAGGAAAAAATGGAACTTGGAATCAGGGATAGGGAGCGAGGGAAGGGAAAGGGGGGGGGGGAAGGCAAAGGGAAGGGCAAAGGAAAATAGAAAGAAAAGAAGGGAATGACAAGGATGATGGAAAGGGGAGGGGGATAGAGAGAAGTCAATTTGGGAGATAGGAGAAAGTAAAGAGGAAAAGAGGAGGAGGAAAAGAAAGGAGATGGAGATATGGGTGAAAGGAAAGGAGAAGTGAGGCCTTTTGGCAAGAAAAAGGCGGAAGTGAATGGAATGCTGGAGAGGGCAGGATGAACAAGAGAAAGAAAGGGAGGCGAGAATAGAAACGGAAAGCGAAAAGAGGGAATGAATAGAGAAGCAAAAGCAAAGAGAGGGTGAAAAAAGTGATAGAAGGGTAATGGCGGAAGGGAGAGAAGTGAGAGAAGAGAAGGATGGAGGGTGAGCGGGCGAAATAAGGAAACAGAGTGAAGATGAAATGGGAAGGAAGGAATGGAAGAGAGAGAGAAAGAAAGAATGAAAGAGAAGAGAGAGGAGAGAGAGAGAGAGAGAGAGAGAGAGAGAGAGAGAGAGAGAGAGAGAGAGAGAGAGAGAGAGAGAGAGGCAGAGAGAAAGAGAAAGAATGAGAGAGAGAGAAAGAGAAAGAATGAGAGAGAGAAAGAGAGAGAAATAATAACAGTTCCCGATGAACATTTGAAGAGATTATTGTAGGTCGCTGCTGTCACGCCGATTTCCCAGACCATGTTTAAAGACACTGTATGTGTAATTAAGGCTCGTTCGTGTTCGTTCGTGTTCCGTGGCCAAGCTTTCTTTAGATTAGTGATAATGTATCATTCCGGGTTCATTGTTCACTTTTGGATTATTTATGCTGTATTTTATTTGTTCTCGAAGATTTATTGTCCATTCATGATTTTTTTTTCTTAGGTATTCAGATATGTATTGTTTGTTGTCATGTTTGTGTTGTTATTATGTGATCGATTGAGTGTTATTCACTATTCATTATTATATGTATCATTATATTTCTGCTTTATATCTGTTTATATTGTTATTTTTATATTAATTAGCATCATGTGTCTTTCGCAATTTAATGGTATATTTATAATCATTTATTTTATCTACTATTATTCTTTATCATTCCCCTTGTGTTTGTTACTCACCTCCATTTGCATAGATATGACGTTGTATTTTCAAACATTTACATATCATTCACATCCGCATTCACCGACATATATATGACGAGCATTATCAACCTGTGTTTTTTTTGTTTTTTTTATGACGAGCTTTATCAACCTCTTTTTTTTTCTTTCTTTTTTTCCCTCAGTACGCATGATATCCATGATCATGCATTAATAACACGTGATTTTGTATTCAGCACGAGTATAAATTCTGACTGTAGGGTATTTGCCTCCGTAAAACAACAGTGCTAAAGGAAACGGGTTGTATTTACACGTCTTCAATATTCATCTGTAACATATTTAACACGGGCGATATTCTCCCGAAGTGGGTACAGCCCTAAGGGACGTGGGCACAAGAGTCCCCGGTGCCTTCTGGGGTATTTGGGAGCTTGAATTTTCTGACTTAGGCTGTTAGCACAAAGTCTGTAATGCATATAGAATTTTTCTTATCATTTCTTTATAATTTACTTTGTGTTTTTTCTTCTTTTTTTCTTTTTTTTTTGTCTGGTATTTTTATCCATGTTCTGTTGTAGTGTTAAGGTATATTTAAGAAAGACCCCGGGAGTCTTCCCACACTTTCTCGGCCGATATGCTAATTTCCTTCTGCACTATATTTGTGTTCTAGACAGGTTATGTAAATGTCAGCGGATTTTCAATTTGATTTTTTCCCCGCTGCTCTCCCTCTCTCTCTATTTGTGTATATATTAATCTCTCTTTCTCTTTCTCTCTCATTTCCTCCCTCCCCCTCTCTCTATTTATGTATATATTAATCTCTCTTTCTCTTACTCTCTCATTTTCCCCCCTCCCTCTCTCTCTTTCTCCCTCTCGCATTCTCTCTCTCTCTCTCTCTCTCTCTCTCTTTCTTTCTCTTACTCTCTCTCTCCTCTCTCTCTCTCTCTCTCTCTCTCTCTCTCTCTCTCTCTCTCTCTCTCTCTCTCTCTCTCTCTCTCTCTCTCTCTCTCTCTCTCTCTCTCTCTCTCTCTCTCTATTCCCTCTCCTTTCTCTTTTCTCGTTATCTCATTGTCCCTTGAGCTTTCTATGAAAACTCTAGCGGAGGGCAAGTTTTTTTTTTCTTTTTCTTTCTTTTTTTAATCAAAGGAAATCCCCATCGCAGAAATTTGGTTTCATATAATAGGATCTGGGCGTAGGATTAGTAAATATGAAAGGAAGATTGCATTAGGGTCTTTTTTTTATTACATTTATTTTTACGAATTGGGTCATGATCAAATAGATTGTCTTTTGACTTTGTTATTTCCTCTGTGTTTCAGTGATGTTTAAAGTCACGTGTTGTGCTTCGTTCGTTTCAGTGTAAAAGCAGAGGGAGGGAAAGGGAGGGAGGGAGGGAGGAAGGAAGGGAAATTGAGGGAGGGAGGGAGGAAAGGAGAGGGAGGGAGGGAGGAAGGAAGGGAAATTGAGGGAGGGAGGAAGGAGAGGAAGGAGGAAGGGATGGAAGGAGGATAGGAATGGGAAGGGAAAGAGAGAGAGAGAGAGAGAGATTCTATTAAGGACATTATTAGTACCATTACGCCAGCAGTAATCACTATCACACTTATGCTTGGTCCTAGTAGATAGTCCTCTTGCCCTTTCTAGTTCCACATCATCACTAGCACTTCTTCACCCAGAATGAATCCTCTAATCATTCTTTATCGACCTATTTATCGCCCGTTTTCTAATATTCCCAAGTTTTTTTCAGAGAGTCCCCATGAACGCTTCTATAAGCATCTTGAATTAGGATTTTCCCCCGTTGCCAATGAGTTTTCTCACAGCCAGAACCTCCAGTGGTCTTTCACCGTAACTCATCTCAGGTGATCCGCTTCGCATGGGGGACTTATGCCTTGGGGGTATCTCGTATGCCTTTGGCCGAGATACCCCCAAGGCCTTCGACAGGATGCTGTAAGAGGGAAAGAGAAGGAGAGAGAGAGAGAGGGAGAGACAGATGAACGGAATTATATATAGGTAATTTCTCACTGTTTCCCTATCTACTTTACCGACTTCGTTGACGGCGCAACATCTGCTTCAATGTGCATATACTAGCGGTGTTCCTCAGGGTTCTGCAGTACTCCAACTCCCTTTCCTTTCATGAATTCAGACTACTTCTAACAGCCTCCATTTTATCCCCATGACTCGACTTTGAAATACAGTATACCTTCATCCAGGTCGCATTCCTAATTAGAAAGGCAGATAGTCGAATTTAATGCCTCGGAAACTCACGTCCTACCCATTTCTCTGGCTGCCGCTTCTTCCAATATTGATATCAAGTTTGAAAATTGAAGATCTCGTCTTTCTTTCTTTTAGTGTTTTAAGAGTAAATATCCACTGCAATCATCCTGCTTTTGACGTCATCGAGAGGATGCAATCTGCACGAAATCACTGTTCCCGTCATCTTGAGACCCTCTGCGCTGAGTGTGTGTGGAGGGCAGTTTCCTGCTCCAATTCATCAGTCATTCTGCAAGTGGTTAGGAACAGATACTGACTTTGACATATGTACACCAAGAATCTTGATCTTTTATAGCTTAATATCAATATTTGATATTATTCTAAAAACTTAAACACATTGCTGGTATTTTATACATACATATATATATATATATATATATATATATATATATATATATATATATGTATATATAATTTTGTTCTCTCTTCTTCTTCTTTACCCCGGGAGTTTACTACACCCAGGTTCTGTAAATATTCATGTATTTTGAATAACCAGTCGCTATAATCACAACTCATCATATCCTCATAATCCAATAAGCTGTGAATTACGTAAACAGTAGTTTAGCATGATGATGATACGAAAGATCTTCGGCATTTCCCTCATTACTATCCCGATCAGAAGTTTCCTCGTCATGCCACCATAAAGGCTCACTACAGCCGCATTTTGCTTGAATATGCTAACAGGTTGAATGGTGATATACACTGCACTCACTCCCTCTGAGTTAAAGAATTTAGATTTGGTTCTATAAGCAAAATGCAGTTGCACTTTTTTCAATACACAAAGGCGTAGAGATCTTGCTCGTTAGAATTGCTATTTTTCTCTTTACGTAAAAAAAATATGTATATAGATAATAATAATATTATTCACTCAGATTTTTTCATGATTCGAATATTATGGGTCACTGTGAAATAGTTTTCTTTATTTCATATTTAAATAAGCTGGGTGAATTGGATAGTATTGCATGAATTACCTGCAATTTCTTAAATAAGAAAATGAAAAACATAACTCTCCCCAACTTTATTAATTCTGATGGCTATCAATACACGACTTTGGGATCCTTTTAATGCCACATCCAGGTTTAATGGAAAAGAAATACTGTTTTGACAAGGACAGCTCACGCAATCCTACATAGATCCCGCCCCTGGAGAACGAACATATTAACTGAATCTCCAGTTAAGAAATAGGGAGTCCTTGAACACTGTCCCTCAGAGCTGCTACTCCAGCTGTACAGAGGGATAATCCGGCCACGTGTGGAATATGGCTCCCACTTATGGGATCTCGGCGCATTAAGGGATTAACGCCTTGATGGTAATCCAGGTGTCACCTATGGATTTAATACCCTGGCTTTCCGCCGTAGGGTGGCTTATCTTTGTCTGTCTCTTTTTTCTATCTCTCTCTCTTGTCTCTCTCTCTATCTATCTATCTATCTATCTATCTATCTATCTATATATCTCTGCGTCTCTCTCTCTGTATTTTTCTCCTCTGTTTCTCTTTCTTTCTCTCTTTCTCTCTCTCTCTCTCTCTCTCTCTCTCTCTCTCTCTCTCTCTCTCTCTCTCTCTCTCTCTCTCTCTCTCTCTCTCTCTCTCTCTCTATTCCCTCTCCTTTCTCTTTTCTCGTTATCTCATTGTCCCTTGAGCTTTCTATGAAAACTCTAGCGGAGGGCAAGTTTTTTTTTTCTTTTTCTTTTTCTTTCTTTTTTTAATCAAAGGAAATCCCCATCGCAGAAATTTGGTTTCATATAATAGGATCTGGGCGTAGGATTAGTAAATATGAAAGGAAGATTGCATTAGGGTCTTTTTTTTATTACATTTATTTTTACGAATTGGGTCATGATCAAATAGATTGTCTTTTGACTTTGTTATTTCCTCTGTGTTTCAGTGATGTTTAAAAGATCACGTGTTGTGCTTCGTTCGTTTCAGTGTAAAAGCAGAGGGAGGGAAAGGGAGGGAGGGAGGGAGGAAGGAAGGGAAATTGAGGGAGGGAGGGAGGAAAGGAGAGGGAGGGAGGGAGGAAGGAAGGGAAATTGAGGGAGGGAGGAAGGAGAGGAAGGAGGAAGGGATGGAAGGAGGATAGGAATGGGAAGGGAAAGAGAGAGAGAGAGAGAGAGATTCTATTAAGGACATTATTAGTACCATTACGCCAGCAGTAATCACTATCACACTTATGCTTGGTCCTAGTAGATAGTCTCACCCTTTCTAGTTCCACATCATCACTAGCACTTCTTCACCCAGAATGAATCCTCTAATCATTCTTTATCGACCTATTTATCGCCCGTTTTCTAATATTCCCAAAGTTTTTTTTCGAGAGTCCCCCCCATGAACACTTCTATAAGCATCTTGAATTGATTTTCCCCCGTTGTGGTTTTCTCACAGCCAGAACCTCCAGTGGTCTTTCACCGTAACTCATCTCAGGTGATCCGTCTCGCATGGGGACTTATGCCTTGGGGGTATCTCGTATGCCTTTGGCCGAGATACCCCCAAGGCCTTCGACAGGATGCTGTAAGAGGGAAAGAGAAGGAGAGAGAGAGAGAGGGAGAGACAGATAGACAGATTATATATAGGTAATTTCTCACTGTTTCCCTATCTACTTTACCGACTTCGTTGACGGCGCAACATCTGCTTCAATGTGCATATACTAGCGGTGTTCCTCAGGGTTCTGCAGTACTCCAACTCCCTTTCCTTTCATGAATTCAGACTACTTCTAACAGCCTTCATTTTATCCCCATGACTCGACTTTGAAATACGTCGCGTCACAGCCTTCATCCAGGTCGCATTCCTAATTAGAAAGGCAGATAGTCGAATTTAATGCCTCGGAAACTCACGTCCTACCCATTTCTCTGGCTGCCGCTTCTTCCAATATTGATATCAAGTTTGAAAATTGAAGATCTCGTCTTTCTTTCTTTTAGTGTTTTAAGAGTAAATATCCACTGCAATCATCCTGCTTTTGACGTCATCGAGAGGATGCAATCTGCACGAAATCACTGTTCCCGTCATCTTGAGACCCTCTGCGCTGAGTGTGTGTGGAGGGCAGTTTCCTGCTCCAATTCATCAGTCATTCTGCAAGTGGTTTAAGTTTAGATACTGACTTTGACATATGTACACCAAGAATCTTGATCTTTTATAGCTTAATATCAATATTTGATATTATTCTAAAAACTTAAACACATTGCTGGTATTTTATACATACATATATATATATATATATATATATATATATATATATATATATATATATATATGTATATATAATTTTGTTCTCTCTTCTTCTTCTTTACCCCGGGAGTTTACTACACCCAGGTTCTGTAAATATTCATATATTTTGAATAACCAGTCGCTATAATCACAACTCATCATATCCTCATAATCCAATAAGCTGTGAATTACGTAAACAGTAGTTTAGCATGATGATGATACGAAAGATCTTCGGCATTTCCCTCATTACTATCCCGATCAGAAGTTTCCTCGTCATGCCACCATAAAGGCTCACTACAGCCGCATTTTGCTTGAATATGCTAACAGGTTGAATGGTGATATACACTGCACTCACTCCCTCTGAGTTAAAGAATTTAGATTTGGTTCTATAAGCAAAATGCAGTTGCACTTTTTTCAATACACAAAGGCGTAGAGATCTTGCTTGTTAGAATTGCTATTTTTCTCTTTACGTAAAAAAAATATGTATATAGATAATAATAATATTATTCACTCAGATTTTTTCATGATTCGAATATTATGGGTCACTGTGAAATAGTTTTCTTTATTTCATATTTAAATAAGCTGGGTGAATTGGATAGTATTGCATGAATTACCTGCAATTTCTTAAATAAGAAAATGAAAAACATAACTCTCCCCAACTTTATTAATTCTGATGGCTATCAATACACGACTTTGGGATCCTCTTAATGCCACATCCAGGTTTAATGAAAAAGAAATACTGTTTTGACAA
>BOPN01000190.1:369733-372233 GCA_017312705.2 Penaeus japonicus
TATATATATATATATATATATATATATATATATATATATATATATATATCTTCTAACTTATCTGAACAATATATTGTTCATCATTGGCTTGGTTAATGTTAAGCGGTTGGATATTGTTGCAGTGTGCAATATCTGATGAAGAGATTTTAAGTCGAATGTGCTTGTGTGTTTGTGTATGTGTGTGCGGGCGCGCGTGTGTAGAATAAAATAAAAAAAATAATCGACAAAAGTAATTTTGATAACATTTATCCTTTCTTTCTCTCATTATTCCTTTACTTTCATCCTTCCTGTTCTTATCTTCTCTGCTTTTTCATTTAGTATTTCTTCTTTTCTTTTTTTAACTATTATTCTTCATTGAGAATCGCGTTTCAATCGCCGACTTAGTCTGGATTTCATCACGTCTCTCATTTCTAATTTGCAAAAAAATGGAGGCATCACTTGCACGAACGTCATGGAATCACAAAAGCTTTTAAGTGCGAGAGGAAAAAGGAGTATTTTTAGCTCTGTCGATGTTTGCGAAGGTGGTTGGTTGTGCTGGTGTGTGTGTGTGTGGGGGGGGGGGGTTGTGTGTGTGTGTGTGTGTGTGTGTGTGTGTGTGTGTGTGTGTGTGTGTGTGTGTGTGTGTGTGTGTGTGTGTGTGTGTGTGACGTGTCTTTAATGTATGTAAATTTGATATACGTGTTTGTTTGTTTGTTTGTTTGTGTGTAAATTTGTTCTTGAAATGTTTTGCTTTGTGTTATAATTTTTCTCACTCGGTGATCAATGGTTATGATCCCAATAAAACTGTCTCATCATCCCTTTCTCTTTATCTGTAAAGTGTGTATATCTCCGTTTGTTCATTTTGTTCCTCCTTCTCTGTCTCTCCTTTTCCTTTTCTCTATTCTTCTGCCTCTTTTTTTCATTCCTCTATCTGTCTATTCCCCCCACCCCCCAACACTAGTACCTTAAATCATCTCGCTTTCCCTCCTCTCCCTCTCTTTACTCTACATTATTCTGTCTCCTCCTCCTCCTCCTCTGCCTCCTCCTCCACCTCCACCTCCATCTCTACCTCCACCTCCACCTCCACCTCCACCTCCTCCTCCTCCATCTCCTACTACTGCTCATCTTCCTACTTCTTCCTACCCCTCTCCATTCTCTTTCATCTCATAATCATCGTCCTCTTCCTCTTTCTTCTTCTCTTGCTCCTCCTCTTCATCTTTCTCTTCTTCCTCCTCCTCCATTTCTTTCTCATTCTCCTCCTCCTTTTCCTCTTCCTTCTCCTCCTCCTTCTTCTCTATCTCATCTCGCTCCTTTTCTTCCTCCTCCTCCTCCTACGCCTCATTTTCCTTCTCCTCCTCCTCCTCTTCCCCCACTTCTTCTTCCTACGCCTCTTCCCCCTCCTCCTCCTCCATTTCTTTCTCATTATCCTCCTTCTCCTTCTTCACTATCTCATCCTGCTCCTCCTCCTCCTCCTCCTCATCCTCCTACGCCTCATTTTCCTTCTCCTCCTCCTCCTCTTCCCCCACTTTCTCTTCCTACGCCTCTTCCCTCTCCTCCTCCTTGTCCTCCTCCTCCTCCTCTTTATCCTCGTCCTACGCCTCCTCCACCTCCTCCTCTTCCTCCACCTTCTCCTCCTCCTCTTCGTAAACATTTCCCCTCGGCCATAACTCCATCGTTCGTTAACCTCACATCCCCATCCTATATACTCCCCCTCCCCCATGAAGAAGAAAAGAAGAAGAGGTAGAAGGAGAATTAGAAGAAGAGGTGGAGGAAGAAGAAGAGGAGGAAAAGAAAATGAAGAAGAAAAGAAGAAGAGGTAGAAGGAGAATTAGATGAAGAGGTGGAGGAAGAAGAAGAGGAGGAGGAAAAGAAAATGAAGAAGAAAAGAAGAAGAGGTAGAAGGAGAATTAGAAGAAGAGGTGGAGGAAGAAGAAGAGGAGGAAAAGAAAATGAAGAAGAAAAGAAGAAGAAGTAGAAGGAGAATTAGAAGAAGAGGTGGAGGAAGAAGAAGAGGAGGAGGAGGGGGAGGAGGAGGAGGAGGAGGAAGAAGAAGAAGAAGAAAAAAAAGAGGAGGAAGAAGAAGAAAAAAAGAAAGAGGAAATATGAGATGGAGGAGGAGGAGTAGTAGGAGAGGAAGAAGAAGAAGAAGAAGAAGAAGAAGAAGAAGAAAGAAAGGGAAGATGAGGAGAAGAACTTGAAGTGTAATAAGGTTGAAGTGGGTGAGGGAGCAAAGGAAGTATGAGGAGAAGACAAGAGGAAGGAGGAGAAGAGGAGGAGGATAAAGGCGAAGGAAGGATGAGTGTAAAGACGAACAAGAAGGATATGAGAAAAAAAAGAGAAAAACTACTATAAGAAAAGAATGGAGAAGAGGGAGAAAGAAGTGGAAATGACGACGAAGAAAATAAACGACAAAAATGGAAGAGTATGGCTCGGGTGGAAAAAAAATTATAGGAAGAGAAGGAGAGGAAGGAAGGGGAGACAAGAAGAGGAAAGGAAGAAAACGAAAGGAGACACAGACTAG
>BOPN01000190.1:392233-399733 GCA_017312705.2 Penaeus japonicus
AAAGACAGATGGGCCATGTCATCAGAACAGCAAAACCTGAACACCCTAGCACTGACTAGGAAAAAAATAACTGAAGGCCAAAGAGCAAAAGCAAGAGCAACGCATCAAAAATATTAACAATTTGAGAAGAATACCAAGGTAGAAGACATTTCTTCTGTCGCCACAGATCGAAGAGTTTGGCAGACTATGATCGCCAATGTTGATAGACAAGGCACATGAAGAAGAAGAAGCCAAGAGCGTTGGCATGAGTGAGTGTGTGTGTGTGTGTGTGTGTGTGTGTGTGTGTGTGTGTGTGTGTGTGTGTGTGAGGGAGGGAGGGAGGATGGGAGTGAGTGAGTGTATGAGGGAGGGAGTGAATGTGTGAGTGAGTGTATGAGGGAGGGAGGGAGGCAGGGAATGAGTGTGGGTGAGTGAGTGAGTGAATGAGTGTGTGAGGGAGGAAGTGAGTGAGTGTGTGAGGGAGTGAGTGAGTGTGTGAGTAAGTGTATGAGCGAGTGAGGGAGGGAATGAGTGAGTGAAAGAGGGAGTGATGAGAGAGCTGGTTGGGCGTCCATTGGATGAGTAGTGAGTGTGTGAGTAAGCTAATGAGAAGGCCGACCTGATGAACGAGTGGATGGGGAAGGGGAACGGACGAGGGAAGGGCGATGGGTGAATAGGGAGGAAAGATGGAGAGGCTGAAGAGGGAACGAAGGAAAGGGAGATTTGATATTATTGAATGCGTTGTTGAGTGATTGCAACCGGGGTGCAGGAAGCGGTTCGGCAGTTTGTGATTAAGATTTCATTTCATAGCGAGGATGATCGCAGGCTTTATTGCAAGTGACGATGCATTCAGTTGCGATGGGACCCTGCACTTGCAACTGAAATGACAAGAGCGTTCATTTTGTAAGATTAAGAACGCATGCACTTCATCTCTTGTTTCCAGCGCTGCTTGCAACGTGCAACAAACGACCCTGCCTCCATGTTGCGATAATCAATGGCCTTCATTATCTATATAATATATGAAACTGACTTATGGTAATTATATTTATTCCAAATACCGTAAAATCGCTTTGTCTTGTATATTTGCAACAGATATCAATACTCGCTTGCAAAGTGAGGGTAAGCATCACCATTATGGGGGTTGCAGCAGCCACAGAATTTAGTGTTGCTTTAAACGAATAATGATTATAATGATTATGCTCTGGATAATTATAAGCATTATAGTAACAGTAACATGATCATGATGATATCAGTGATGGTTATAATATCTATGGAGTATAATGACAATAATTATGAGTAGGATAATGATAACACTAAAAGTAATGGTGATAATGATAACACTAATGATAGCAATAACAGTTTTCCTAACAGCTTGTCAATGAGAATCATAAGGCTGAATGCAATACACTTCTCTCTCCCTCCATCCCCTCCCCTTGTCCTTCCTTCTGTCTAATCTCATCCCTTATACCTCCCTCTCCCTGTACCCTCTCCTTACTCCTCCTTCACCCCATTCTCTCTCCTTAGTCCTCCCTCACCCCATTCCCTCTCTTTAGTCCTCCCTCACCCCATTCCCTCTCCTCAGTCCTCCATTCCCTCTCCTTCCCTGCAATCCCTTTCCTCCCTCCCTCCCACCCCCTTCCCTCTCTCCCTCCCTCCTTCCAGTCCCACCCCTTACATCTACCTCCCTCCTTCCCTCCAGTCCTAACCCATACACCTCCCTCCCTCCATTCCTATCCACTACCCTTCCTCCTTCACCTCCTTACCCCCTCCTCTCCTCCCCTCCTCCCCTCCACGTGGTAAGGACCCGATAAGGTTTTCGAGAGGGCGTGTGTGTGTGTGTGTGTGTGTGTGTGTGTGTGTGTGTGTGTGTGTGTGTGTGTGTGTGTGTGTGTGTGTGAGAGAGAGAGAGAGAGAATGATAGAGAGAGAGAGAGAGAGAGAGAGAGAGAGAGAGAGAGAGAGAGAGAGAGAGAGAGAGAGAGAGAGAGTGTGCATGTGTGTGTAAGAGAGAGTGTGTGTGTGTTTGTGTGTGTGAATGTGTGTATGTGTGTGTGAGAGAGTGTGTGTGTGAATGTGTGTATGTGTGTGTGTGTGTGTGTGTGTGTGTGTGTGTGTGTGTGTGTGTGTCAAAGGGGTCATCAGCGTCCTCTTGGGTCATCCGTTCTTCGTGTCATCTCAGGTCATCTGTGTTATTGCAGGGGTCATTGTTGACATCCTGCAGTCACCGATCATCACTTTAAAGAGGGGGAGGGGGGGGAGAAGGAGCGTGAGATGGGGATGGGAAGGGGAAGGGGAAGAGGGGAGCGAGGTTGGGGGTGGGATGAGCGGGGGTAGAGGGCGGAAGAGGGGAAGGGTGGTGATCGTCCTTTGATGTTGGTGGCGTGTGATGCGATGGGAAAGATGGGGAGATGCGTGTGTGTGTGTGAGAGAGAGAATATATATGTGTGTGTATGTATATATATATATATATATATATATATATATATATATATATATATATATGTGTGTGTGTGTGTGTGTGTGTGTGTGTGTGTGTGTGTGTGTGTGTGTGTGTGTGTGTGTGTGTGTGTATGTGCGTGTGTGTGTGTGTGTATGTATATATATATATATTTATTTATTTATTTATTTATGATCAATATAAAATGTAAAAATAAGGAATAGGTAATCATTCGACCCATTTTCGACCCAGCAATCCACAAGCAAATGATAAACACTTTGGCTGAACACAAAGACAGCTGTGATGATCCAAAGCGATAACAATGGTACACCCGAATGTGGGCGTGAGGGAAGGGGGAGGGGATATGAAGGGGGAAAAAAAAGGGGGGAGACTTAGAGTGGTGGGAAGAGGGGCATCGATGAAAACACCTTATTAATCCAAGCTATATCCACCCCCTTCATTCTCCCCCTCCTTCACCCCCCACCCTCCCCTCTTCCTCCAACTCCCCTCTCGTCACCTTTTCAGAGGTCGGGTCAACTTAAAAAAAAAAAGAAAAAAAAAAAAAATTAGTTACTATAATCATCCCTTTGATTCGCTCCTCGGTCGAAACTGTAAACGTTTATAGCCAAAGGGAAGGAAAAGGAAAGGCTGTTGCTGTCTATCATTATGATTGAGGTCTTGAAACGCTTTCGCCGTGCACTCCGGTATGTGATAATGGTATGTCATTTGCGGTGTGGCAATGGCGACATGGCACAAGGGAGGTGTGGTGGGGGGGGGGGGAGAGGGGGGAGGGAGGGTTGGTAGTGCGACAGGGATGGGGGGAAATGAGTTGGGGAAACAAAGGGGGAGAGAAATATAGCGTTTTGGAAGAGAGAGAGGGAGAGAGAGGGGGAGCAGGGTAAAGGGGGGGAAGAGATGAACAAAGGGATAGAGAGAGAGATTTAATGATTGGCTGATGATTTATTGATATATAGTTATACATCAATAAACAGATAGATAGATAGAGAGCAATGGGAAAGGAAGAGAAGAGAGAGAGAGAGAGAGAGAGAGAGAGAGAGAGAGAGAGAGAGAGAGAGAGAGAGAGATTGCCTGAGCCTTTAAAATAGATGTGGTCTCAGCCATATTGAGTTCAGCAGTGAGGCGAGTAAAAGTCATGAAAAAAACGTCATGCATGCGGGTATGTCTATAAGCGTATCACTGTATAAAAGAAGACACACATGCACGCTATCCAAGCATAATGGTTTGTGTTACACATCCATCCACCTGCTACACAAAAGAAAATATTATCAATGATAATATGGCATTCCTTTTATATATTACTATGATATCTCATCATATAAATATGTCCATAAAAAGGATTATTTACGAAAATCTTTCAAGTTTGAAAGATTTACCCCTCAATAAACTAACTTTTTAATGCCATAGAAACGGAAGGAATTATATCTGTCATATTTACAAGTTTTGGCAATGTTAAATCACTATGGAAAAGATCAGAATTTAGTACTCTTTGTCATGCCGTGTCTGGAGGGTATTGAGGGCATACATTTCTGTCTATATCTCTCCACACGCATTTACATACGCACACGCATGCACAGACACACACACACACACACACACACACACACACACACACACACACACACACACACACACACACACACACACACACACACACACACACACACACACACACAGGGAGTTGGCGGTCGCTTTAACACCGCAGCTGACAATAAGACACAGGTCGGAGGATTCAAGCAACTCGTAAAGCCAGTGTCGTGAGCGGAGAGAGGGGGAGAGGGGGTAATGACGATGTGTGTGTGTGTGTGTGTGTGTGTGTGTGTGTGTGTGTGTGTGTGTGTGTGTGTGTGTGTGTGTGTGTGTGTGTGTGTGTGTATGTGTGTGTGCGCGCCCATACATTCATTCATCTATTTTTCCGCATTATAGTGACGTCACTACTTCGAGTCTCCAAAGCACCCTTCGAAAGGTCAGAGGCGAGGATGGCGATATGCAAATGAAATGATTCGCCAACCACGTATTCATTATGTAGTGTCACAACCCCATCCCGCGCCTAAGTGACCCCCTTGGCATTTCGGAAGGGGGGTGGAGGGTGGGGGTGGGGCGGGGCAGGGTGCAGACACGTCTTGTCGAGGGTCAGATCTAGAGTGATGAGAGGAGGGGCACTTTGGCACTCCCCTCCAGGCCACTCCCTCCCTCCCATTCCTTCCCTCCTTCTCTCAACACTCCCTCCTTCCTCCCACACTTTGCCGACTCCTCTCCCTTTCTTACTCCTTCCCTCATCCGGTGATGACATTCTCCTCCTACGTTTTCCTCCTCCTTTCCCTCGACCTATTCCTTCTCTCCTCTCAACACTCCCTCCTCTTACGTTTCCATCACTCTTTCCTTCCTCTTATTCCTTCCCTCCGTCTCTTTACGCTCTCTTCTCCTACGTTTTCCCTCCCTTTTTCCCTCCTATCATTCTTTCCTTAACACTCCCTCCCTCCTCCCACGTTTTCCTTCCCTCTCTCGAGACTCAGTCCTTTCCATTTCTAGTTTCTCCCACTCCCTATCTGCCCACTTTCTGATCTGCCCCCACCTCCACTCCTCTCCCCTCCCATTCATTTCCCCTTCCTCTTCTATTTCCTCCCTTCCTCCCTCGTCTCTCTCATTCCCCCTCTCCCATCCCTTTCATCCCTTACTCTCCCTCTTTCCCCATTTTTCCTACCCCTCTACCCCCTCTACCCTTCCCCTTTCCCTGCCCTTTCCCTACTCCTCCCCCTTCCCCTGCCCCTTCCCTACTCCTCCCCCTAACCCTCCCCTGCCATTTTCCCGTCCACCTTCTCCTTCCTTTTACCCTATCCTTCCCATTCCCCCTTCCCCCTCTCCTTCCCCCTTCTCCAGCCCCTCCCCTTCCCCTTCCTCCTTCCTCCTCCCCTTCCCCTTCCTCTTCTCCAGCCCCTGACCTTGCCCCCCATCCTCTTCCCTTCCCTCCCACCCCCACCGCCTCTTCCCTTCCCTCCCCCCCTTCCCTAACCACAACAGCACATGCATTATGGATGAAAGGTCTGTACCCCCAGCCGTGCCCAGTCATTATACCTTATACCCCGGAAGATAACAAGGTGATTGTGTGTGTGTGTGTGTGCGTGTGTGTTTGTATATGTGTATGTATTTATGTGTGTACGGATTTATGTGCGTTTGTCTTGTTTTGAAGGTATATTCATTTGTGTGTTTGTCTCTGCTTACACTTATGTTTTCATATGGTAGAGGGAGGAAGAGAAAGAGAGAGGAGAGGAGAGAAATAGAGAAAGAGAGAGGGGAAGAAAGAAAGAGAGAGGGGGAAGAGAGAAATAGAGAAAGGAGAAGAGAGAAAGAGAGAGGGGGGAAGAGGGGAAGAGAGAGGGAGAAAGAAAGAGAGAGAGGGGAAGAGAGAAAGTGAGAGAGGGTAGAGAGAGGGGGGGGGGGGAAGATAGAGAGGGGAGAGAGAGAAAGAGAAAGAAGGGGGAGATAGAGCAATAGAGAGAGAGAGAATATATGCATGTCGAAGTCTACCAAGTAAATCTAAGTGAAGAGAAGTCAGAAAGCGAAAATACGGACAAGTTGCGTGTTCGTGTTGACGTGTAAACGCATACCCTGTTGGCGCGTGTTGCTTCCCCCCCCCCCCTCTCTCTCTCTCTCTCTCTCTCTTTCTCTCTGTCTATTTAAACCTTATTTTTATACCTACCTGTCCACACTAGCTGATTGCATGTCATGCAGACGGGCGTCTGTCACTGCGTGTCAGGCAGGTGGTTTTTATGTCAGGAAATATGACACGAAAGAGTGTCCGCCCACGCGTGTGTCATGAAATATTAATATGAGGAAATATATTTCTTCGACACCGCATGCGAGTTATGGCGTAAACTTGACTTGTGGCTATACATACATGCATGACCTCGCTTTGGGTTCGTTTGCTTGTAAACTCTTCTCGGGGGCTTGTTTGGATCGTTGCTTATTTGTTTAGTCTGGGTGATTGGATAGAAAGGGGTTTTGAGGGGAGATCTGTAGTTGTTTGTAAACTGTAGTGTGTTTAGGGGAAATGTTTTCGAAGCATGTCTTTACATACATGTGAGTATAAGTTTTAGTTATATTTATTTGGTGATATTTCTTTGCGTATACACGCGCTCGTACGCTCATATATACATACATGCGTTTACACAGTTAGTGTACTTTACTGACACACACAAACAAACAAACATAGACAGACACAAATAAACACAAACAAACACACACACATACGCACACACACACACACACACACACACACACACACACACACACACACACACACACACACACACACACACACACACACACACACACACACACACTTACACACACAAACACACACACACACATACACAATCAAACAAACACACGCACAAACACACACATGCAAACACAACCACACACACACACAAACACATGCACACACGCACACACAATCAAACAAACACACACACGCAAACACAACCACACACACATACATACACAAACACTGTCACACTAAAACAAACACACAAACAAACACTTGCACTCCCACCCATACGCACATATAAAAAATGTTTCTATACATATAAACAACGGCGTTCCCTTCCACATATTCATTTGCATAAGTCCATACATATTGGATTGAATTCTCCCTCCCAAAATTAAAGCGTTACATTATATAAAAATACATTCGCAAAAGTCGGACTGAGGATTATGGCACTCAAGGTCAGTGCCATGCAGCTGTTCTGCCTCGTTCTCGTCCCCGTCCCCGGTCGTCTACTTCATCTTAGTCAACGTTAGTTATCATCTGCAACTTCGTCATCATCGTCTTATCTCCATCTTCACCTTCATCTGCATTTCACCTTCAATCCTTATTTTCATCTTCACCTTCATTTATATAATCACTTTCATCACACCATCATCATCATTATCATCATCATCATCATCATCATCATCATCATCATCATCATCATGATTATCATCGTCCTCCCATTATTCTTCCTCCTCCTCCTCGCCCTCCTCGTTTTACTCGTCATCCTACTCGTCTTCCTCTCTCTTCTCCCC
>BOPN01000190.1:407233-409733 GCA_017312705.2 Penaeus japonicus
TCCTTATCCCCATCTCCTTCCCATATTCCCTCGTATCCCTTTCCCATCTATACACTTTTCCTCCCTCTTCCACCTCCTTCCCCTTTCTCCTTTCCCCTCCTTCCCATTCCTCTTTCGTCTCCTTATCCCTTCTTCCCCGTCCTCCTTCCCCCTTCTACTCCCCCCCTCCCCCTATCCCCTTCCCCTTTCTCTTTCTCACCTCTTCCCCTCCTTCCTCTTCCCCCTTCCCCCCTACTACTCCCCCCTATCTCCTTCCCCTCCTTCCTCTTCCCCCATTCCCTCGCGTCCCTCTCCCATCTCCCCCATCTACATCCCCATTCCCCTCCCCCCCCCTCCTGTGTGGGTTGGCATGTTCACTCCTGTGCCGGATTTTGATATGTCAGAGTGGATGAGGGTGCTATAAATCTCGTACTGTGCATTCGTGGGTTTGTTTGCCTTGGTCGTTCGATGTGTAATGCAAATTTATGTCTTATTTGCTTCCTTGCCTTGGGGACGGGTCTTTTTTTTTTTTTTTTTTTTTTGAGTTGGGGTAAGGTGGGGTGGGGTTAATGGTTCGCTATTCGGATTACCGTAGCTACGAAGGAAGGAGGGAGAATGATCATTAAAAAAAAAAAATGATAATGGAAAACAAACACGTCGCTTTTAGATTTCAGTTTTTTTTGAGAGTTGAACATTATCTTCCATTTAAGAATATAAAAACAACAAAAGAAGTAAAGAGCGATGAATATCTTTTTTTCTTTTTTTTTCTGTCTTTTTTTTTTCTTCTCGTCTCAGCTTGTATTGGTCCCTGGCGTGTGCTCAGCCGGGTTTCGCTACGACTAATGACGATATATACTAGTGTCGGAAAGCGGAGGGGGATAGGGGGGGGAGGGGGAGGGGGATGAGGGACGGGTATACCTAGCCCTTAAGACAATGTGACACCCTCTCTACATACTCTCTCTTTCTCTCTCTCTCGAAGTACTCCTTACCCCCACTTTCCCCTCTTCGCCCCACCCCCCTCCACTTTTCCTTTTCTTCTCCATTCATCCCTATCCCTTTCTTCTTCTCCTTATCCTTTGCCTCCCCCTTCACACTCTTTTCTCCTCCACGCTCACCTCCTCCCCCTGTCTTGCCTTTCCCATTCCCTTCTCTTACCCCCCCCCCCCTCGCCGCGATATAGGGCGTGGAAAGAAGGGGGTGGGGGCAGACGACGATGTAGCCTTGCCAGTAGTGTCCATTAAGGGTACGATTTTCAAGGGGGGAAAGAAAAAGGAAATGGGGGAGGGGGGTAAGCATAAATACAGAGAAACTAATAATAACAAAGGCATTCCCGTGTTTCTTATATGTGTTTCCTTCCCCCTTTCCGCATGTTTTTTTTTCTCTCTTTTTATTTATTTATATATTTATTATCGTTATTATTCGCCACTATGCTTCCCCTGTTATTCACGAGGTGGTGTTTGAATCGATCGCGTACTGGGACCAGGGAAAAGATTCTTGTATATGGTCGTATGTACTCGGTAATAAATTGAACTCAAAAGGATTATCTGCCGGCATTCGGAACGGAAAGAATTTGACACATGAAGAATAATCACTAGCTGATTATAATGCGTTAGTTATAGATATAGACTGAAAGAGTAAAAGAATTTGACGTACAGAATAATCACTGGCTGATCTCAGTACGCTAGGATATGTAGAGACAGACTGAAAGAGGGAAAGAATTTGAATAATTACTTACTGATCCTAATACGCAAGCATATATAGAGATAGACAGACAGATAGAAAGTTATAGAGAATACATACGCGGAAAAGTACTCGGCAAAATAACAACTATGAGGCACTGGCACCGTCCGTTGCTCCCTCTCTCTCTCTCTCTGCTAAGTACACACCCATTTCCAAGAGGAGGCACTCATATTTTTTTTAGTATACAGGCGCTATTTTACGCATTAGTTGGCAAAGGCCCTCATACTTCTTGCGGTAAAAGGTTCATAAATAGTCGCGTGCTGAGGCCATAAAGTGAGTAGCGGC
Source organism: Penaeus japonicus (assembly GCA_017312705.2). Classification (NCBI taxonomy): domain Eukaryota; kingdom Metazoa; phylum Arthropoda; class Malacostraca; order Decapoda; family Penaeidae; genus Penaeus; species Penaeus japonicus. The sequence continues at coordinate 409,238 of BOPN01000190.1, forward strand.
GATTATGTAGAGTGTGATAGGTGTCATTACGCTATTAATGTAGACCTATAAAGTAGTATTGATTGTCCTGTGTGATGATTTTGAAGAAGGAAAGTCCCCGGCGGGTTATACAAAGTACACATCGTCCTATAACATGGAATTTTTGGAGACCTCTCGCTTGCTCGCTCTCTCTCTCTCTTTCTCTTTCTCTTTCTCCCTCTCTTGCTCTTTCTCTTTCTCTTTCTTTCTCTTTCTCTCTCTTTCTCTCTCTCTCTCTCTCTCTCTCTCTCTCTCTCTCTCTCTTTCTTTCATTCTTTCTCTTTTGCCCTCTCTCTTTCTTTCATTCTATCTCTCTCTCTCTCTCTCTCTCTCTCCTTTCTCTCCTCTCTCTCTTGCTCTCTTTCTCTCTCTTTTTCTTTCACTTTCTCTCTTGCTCTCTCTCTCTCTCTCTCTCTCTCTCTCTCTCTCTCTCTCTCTCTCTCTCTCTCTCTCTCTCTCTCTCTCTCTCTATCTTTCT
>BOPN01000190.1:444733-454733 GCA_017312705.2 Penaeus japonicus
GATGGCATTTGCTGGAGGTCTCCGTGTTTTGGTTCGTGTGTGTCGGGGGTGGGGAAGGGGGCTGGGGTGGGGGTGGGGGAGGTGGGTGCGTGGCGCTCAGCTGTTTCGTTTTGATGTTTCATTTCGCTTTTGGCTTTTTGTTTATTGTTGTTAGCTTTATTTTTCTTACTTTTATTGTAAGTGTTAGTAGTGGTAATAGTCGTAGTCGTAGTTTTGGTAGTAGTAGTAGTGGTAGTAGTAATAATAGTAGTTGTAATAGTATCATCATCTACATTATCATCATCATCATCGTCGTCGTCGGCGTCGTCATCATCCTTGTCATCATCATCATCCTTGTCATTATCGTCATTATCGTCATTATCGTCATCATCCTTATCATCATCATCATCATCGTCATCATCATCATCAGTCATCATCATCATCGTCATCACCATCATCATCATCGTCATCATCACCACAAACGTTTAATCTCTTCCAATGCCGTTTTTTCTTGCCATTTCACCTTCTCTTCAGTGTCTTCCATGTCTGCCTTTATCCTAATTCGCTTTACATACAATTCTGTATTATCCCTTTTTTCTCTACTCTTCATTTTTCTCTCTATTTTCCCCATTATCCCCTCTTCTCTTTTTCTATCCCTCTTTCTTCGCCCATTCCCTCGTCCTTTCCCCTTCCCAGTCACCCTTCCCCTTGCTTCTCCCTTCTCCTTGTATCCTCCATCCTCCTCACACCTTCCTTTATTCTTTTCTCCCCTTCTCCTTCACTTCCTTAACCCTTCCTTAATCTCTTCTCCCCTTCCCTTCCCTCCCTTAATCTTTTCTCCCCTTTGCCTTCCCTCCCTCATCTTCCCCTGCCCCCTCCCCCCTCCGCCTCTCTCCCCTGTTTTCTCCTCCCCTTCCCTCCCTTCCCCCCCCCCCCCCCGCCACCTTACGCGTCCCTCCCCTGCTTTCGATCAACCGGATTGATCTGTGCAATGTGTGCATATTCACACCGTTGCGTCATGGCCAGCGCGGGCAATGACTAAAGCTTGATTTAAGGTAAACAGTCAGTCAGGTTGCGCTCTCGTGTGTGTGCGTGTGTGTGTGTGTGTGTGTGTGTGTGTGTGTGTGTGTTATTTATATAATGGAGCGTGCTTGCTACACCTATTGCAGAGGATTTTTCGCTTTAAAGGACGTTTGTATGTAGATGTACGTCAAAAAGGAGTCATATGGATAAAATTCTAATTAGTAATGTTATTGTTATTGCCATTATTATTATTATCGTCATCATTATTGTCATTATTAATATCATCATTATTATTACTAAAGTTATTGTTATTATAAAAAAAAAAATCACCGCCACAGCCTCAAGCCCTCGCCACCCCCCTCCCCCAACCCTCCACCCCCCCGCAGTCGACTCCTGCCACTCACACTCAGTCCTGATCGTGAGGATGAATACTGATGACTTTTATTCCGGGAATATGCCATGCAGGAGGCGGAGTGAGGGCTTCGTTTTGTCAGCTTTGGTTCGCGTTGCGTCTGTGTGTTTGTGTGTGTCTGTTTTTCTCTGTCTTTTTCTGTTTTTTTTTCTGTCTATTTTTTTTTTTTTTCGTTTTCTTTTTTTTCTGCTTGTTTGATTTTTTTCTCTAGATCTTTATATTTTCATTCATTTGCTTTTTCTATTATATATTTTTTTTCCATTTTCTTTCCTTTATTCTACTTTTTCATTTTAGTTTTTTGTTTTTGTGTATGTTTTTTTTTTCTCTCCTGTGTCTTATCTATTTTATCTTCCTATTCACTTCCTTCACGTGGAATACGTTTATTACCTGTCGAATCATCTATCTGTCTATCCTCCTATTTCATCCATTCATCTATCCATCCATCCATCCGTCCATCCATTCACCCACCTACCCAACCACCCACTCATCTATCCATCCATCCACCCATCCACCCACTCATCCATCCATCCATCCATCCATCCATCCATCCATCCATCCTGAATGGCGGTGGGGCAATCAGTCAAGTCCTGAGCGGGAGCGCGGGCGTGTTGTCTGCGTGTCCAGTTAACGAGATGCTCAGTTAATCAAGATATGAGGGAGTTTGTTGAGCAGGTTGTCAATATTTGGTACCTCGCGCCGGTCCCTTGGGGAGGTTAGGGGGGGAGGAGGGGTGAGGGGAGAGGAGGAGAGGGGGAAGCGGGTGGGGAGATTAGAAAGGGTTCGGGGAGGAGGTTGGAGGGCGGGGGTGAGTGGGAGGGAGTTAAGGAGACAGAGACGAGTATGGGAGGAGGGGGGTGAGGGGAGGGAGAGCAAGGATTCAGAACCAGCAGCTTTATTTGGTCTAAAAAATACGTTAGAAATTTTTAGCTAAAAAATATTAAGGACCCATATGATACATCAAAACATATTAATCATATATACTGAGTAAACCAAGTAGAAGACATATGATAGTAAAAGTAATTAAGAATAACAAAAACAAGTCTACGAGGTACATCGCAGAACAGGGATTAACGGCAATGTGTAACATAAGAAAAAAAAAACATATTTGTTATGTTGATCTTAATTAATTAAAGATCAGCCTAATATTCATATAGTCTTTTTTAACTGCCATCTAAAAACTATATCCATTAGTTTCGGCTTTTGAATGCGTTTGTTACCAATTGTTAACTTTAGCTTTTAGCGATAACTGATGTTTATTTGTGATTGCGTGGAGACTGTGCATGGGAGATTAGGGGAAGTTTGATTGCGTGTGTTGCAAGGGTTATGATTATTGACTGTGAAATGGTTATTAGTGTGTAAGTATTCATGGATGGATTTATGTACGAATGTTGCAGCAAGTTGTGTCACAGTGCCATGTATTTTTAGGATGTTCAAATCTTCGTCTGTGTTTCTAGGTGTGATTTCTCATCCTCTGACCTGTCAGGAGGTCGTAAATGCTCGTTTCTGTAGGGTTACGCCAACTCTCTCCCTTCCCTTCTCTTCCCCCGCTTCCCTTCCCCCTTTCACATTTCCCTTCTCCTGTTTTTTTTCCCCTTCCCCCCCCCATTCTCCTTCCCCCTCTTCCAATACCTTACCCTTCCCCTCCCCTTCCCTTTGTTCCTCCCCTTACCTTTATCCTCTCTCTCCTCCCCTTCCCCCTTCTCCCCATACTTCTCCCCTCCCCCTATACCTAGTACCCATGAGAAGGACTTTGCCTCTCTTCCTCCTCCCATCCCCCTAACCCCTTCCCACTTCCATTGCTCTCCTTCTCTGCCTTCCTTCCCTTACTACTTTTGGCATCCTCCCTTTCATTCCCACCACCTCTCCCTTTCCCTTCACTTCCAATCCTTATCCCTCCCTTTCCCTTTCCCTTCCCCTTTCCCCCCCTCCTTTCCTCCCCTACCCTAATCCCCCTCCCTTTCCCTTCCCACCCTTATCCCCCTTCCTTTCCCTTCCCCCTTTCCCCTTCCCTTTCCTTTCCCCCTTCCCCCTTCCTCCCTCTCATCCCCTTCCCTTATCCCCCTCCCTCTCCCTTCCCATGAGAGTAACACTGCCTCTCTTGCTTCCTCGCTATTGCTCCGAGTGGCGGTCTGTGGGGACTGTGTTTTCGGGGGGAAGGTCGGCGTTTTGCCTTGATTGTGTTTCCTTTTCGGTGGCACTTGGATTAGCGGGGAGAGAGAGGAGGGATTTTAGATGTGAACTGTGTGTGGGGGAGTGGGGGAGGGAGGGGGGATTGTTTTTTGTGTAGGGGCGGGGTGGTTGTGTTTGGGGGGGAGGGTAAGGGTTGTATGTGTGTGTGTGTGTGAGTGTGTGTGTGTGTGTGTGTGTGTGTGTGTGTGTGTGTGTGTGTGTGTGTGTGTGTGTGTGTGTGTGTGTGTGTGTGTGTGTGTGTGTGTGTGTGTGTGTGTGTGGACAAGAATAATAGCGTTCGATTAAATGCCTGTCCCGGAGCGCACGTTTTTTTTTTTTTTTTTTTTTTCCCCAGATTGCTTGCACAGCGATCTCATGACCACTCCATCATAACATGTCCGTCCGGTGAGTGTTATGAAAGTATTGTTCCATGTGATGTCTTTGTCTTAATAACGTCTTTGGTATTATGATGAACTTCACTCATAGTTTGGCTTTACCGAAGGGTTCTCATTCTGTTTCTTATTCTTTCTCTCTCTCTCAATCTCTCTCTTATCTATCTGTCTATCTATCTATTTCTCTCTCTCTCTCTCTCTCTCTCTCTCTCATAGATTTCTTCTTATTTTCCTATTTCTCCTCCGTGTCATCTCCTCATTGACGACCCCTTCAATTCGTACCGTTTCCCTCTCCCCTTATTTTCTTTTTTTCCGTCTTTATTTTTATCTTGGATCTTGCATCTCCCCTTCATTAATTTCCTCTCGCTCTTCCTCGGCTTCCCTTCCTTTTCTCTTTCTCTCGTTATCATCTCTTTCTCTCCCTTCGTTTAGCCGTCTTTCTCCTCCTCCTTATTCCCCTTTCTTGCGACGCTTCGATGACTTCGATGTGTGTTCTTCCCCTTTTTATCATTTACCTCGTTTACTCGTCCGGTTCTTTCAAACCTGTCTTTTCTTTTTGTTCTTTCTCTTTCTATTGATTTTCTTCGTCATTTATTATCTGATTTTCGCTAGTTTGATTGCCTTCTTTTTGGCAGTTTGTTATGTCTCTCGTCTTCTCTCTTGCTTCTTCTATGTTCTCTCTATTGTTGTTATCATTATTTTATTCTTTATCTACCTTGTTTTTGTTGTCTTTTCTTAANGTGTGTGTGTGTGTGTGTGTGTGTGTGTGTGTGTGTGTGTGTGTGTGTGTGTGTGTGTGTGTGTGTGTGTGTGTGTGTGTGTGTGTGTGTGTTATTTATATAATGGAGCGTGCTTGCTACACCTATTGCAGAGGATTTTTCGCTTTAAAGGAAGTTTGTATGTAGATGTACGCCAAAAAGGAGCCATATGATTAAAATTCTTATTAGTAATGTTATTATTCTTGTCATTATCATTGTCATTATCGTCATCAATATTGTTATTATTAATATCATCATTATTATTACTAAAGTTATTGTTATTATAAAAAATCAAAAAAAATCACCGCCACAGCCTCAAGCCCTCGACACCCCCCTCTCCCCCAACCCCCTTCCCCCAACCCCAATCCCCCCCCCCCTTAGTCGACTCCTGCCACTCACACTCAGTCCTGATCGTGAGGATGAATACTGATGACTTTTATTCCGGGAATATGCCATGCAGGAGGCGGAGTGAGGGCTTCGTTTTGTCAGCTTTGGTTCGCGTTGCGTCTGTGTGTTTGTGTGTGTCTGTTTTTCTCTGTCTTTTTCTATTATTTTCTGTCTATTTTTTTTTTTTTCGTTTTCTTTTTTTTCTGCTTGTTTAATTTTTTTCTCTAGATCTTTATATTTTCATTCATTTGTTTTTTCTATTATATATATTTTTTTCCATTTTCTTTCCTTTATTCTACTTTTTCATTTTAGTTTTTTGTTTTTATGTATATGTTTTTTTTCTCTCCTGTGTCTTATCTATTTTATCTTCCTATTCACTTCCTTCACGTGGAATACGTTTATTACCTGTCGAATCATCTATCTGTCTATCCTCCTATTTCATCCGTCCATCCATCCATCCATCGATCCATCCATCCACCCATCCATCCACCCATCCATCCATCCATCCATCCGTCCATCCATTCACCCACCTACCCAGCTACTCATCTATCCATCCATCCACCCATCCACTCACCTACTCACCTACCCACTCATCCATCCATCCATCCATCCATCCATCCTGAATGGCGGTGGGGGCAATCAGTCAAGTTCTGAGCGGGAGCGCGGGCGTGTTGTCTGCGTGTCCAGTTAACGAGATGCTCAGTTAATCAAGATATGAGGGAGTTTGTTAAGCAGGTTGTCAATATTTGGTACCTCGCGCCGGTCCCTTGGGGAGGTTAGGGGGGGAAGAGGGGTGAGGGGAGAGGGGAGAGGGGGAAGCGGGTGGGGGGGGAGATTAGAAAGGGGGTTCGGGGGAGGAGGGGTGGAGGGTGGGGGTGAGTGGGAGGGAGTTAAGGGGAGACGAGACGAGTATGGGGGAGGAGGGGTGAGGGGAGGAGAGCAAGGATTCAGAACCAGCAACTTTATTTGGTTTAAAAAAATACGTTAGAAATTGTTAGATCAAAAATATTAAGGACCCATATGATACATCAAAACATATTAATCATACATAATGAGTAAACCAAGTAGAAGACATATGATAGTAAAAGTAATTAAGAATAACAAAAACAAGTCTACGGTACATGTAAGAACAGGGATTAACGTAAATATTAGTAACATAAGAAAAAAAAAACATGTTTGTTGTAGTGATCTTAATTAATTAAAGATCAGCCTAATATTCATATAGTCTTTTTTAACTGCCATCTAAAAACTATATCCATTAGTTTCGGCTTTTGAATGCGTTTGTTACCAATTGTTAACTTTAGCACAGCGATAACTGATGTTTATTTGTGATTGCGTGGAGACTGTGCATGGGAGATTAGGGGAAGTTTGATTGCGTGTGTTGCAAGGGTTGTGATTATTGACTGTGAAATGGTTATTAGTGTGTAAGTATTCATGGATGGATTTATGTACGAATGTTGCAGCGAGTTGTGTCACAGTGCCATGTATTTTTAGGATGTTCAAATCTTCGTCTGTGTTTCTAGGTGTGATTTCTCATCCTCTGACCTGTCAGGAGGTCGTAAATGCTCGTTTCTGTAGGGTTGCGCCAACTCTCTCCCTTCCCTTCTCTTCCCCCGCTTCCCTTCCCCCTTCCACATTTCCCTTCTCCTGCTTTTTTCCCCTTCCCCCCCTTCTCCTTCCCCCTCTTCCACTACCTTACCCTTCCCCTCCCCTTTCCCTTTGTTCCTCCCCTTACCTTTATCCTCTCTCTCCTCCCCTTCCCCCTTCTCCCCATACTTCTCCCCTCCCCCTATACCTAGTACCCATGAGAAGGACTTTGCCTCTCTTCCTCCTCCCATCCCCCTAACCCCCTTTCCCTTCCCATTGCTCTTCCCCTTCCCCTCCCCTTTGCCTCTTCCTTCCCCTTCCCACTATGCCCCTCCCTTTCCATTCCCCCTTCCCCCTCTCCCTTTCCCTTCTCCCTTCCCCCATCCCTTATCCCCCTCCCTTTCCCTTTCCCTTCCCCTTTCCCCCCCTCCCTTTCCTCCCCTACCCTAATCCCCCTCCTTTTCCCTTCCCCCTCCCTTTCCCTTCCCCCTTCCCCCTTCCCTCTTCCCCCTCTCATCCCCTTCCCTTATCCCCCTCCCTTTCCCGTCCCCCTCTCCCCCCTCCCTCTCCCATCCCATGAGAGTAACACTGCCTCTCTTGCTTCCTCGCTATTGCTCCGAGTGGCGGTCTGTGGGGACTGTGTTTTCGGGGGGGGGGGGGGGGGTCGGCGTTTTGCCTTGATTGTGTTTTCCTTTTCGATTGGCGTAGGATTCGCTGGGAGAGGGATTGCAATTGTGATTTAGATGTGAACTGTGTTGGGGGGGATTGTTTTTTGTGTAGGGGCGGGGTGGTTGTGTTGGGGGGGGGGGGGGGGTTGTGTGTGTGTGTGTGTGTGTGTGTGTGTGTGTGTGTGTGTGTGTGTGTGTGTGTGTGTGTGTGTGTGTGTGGACAAGAATAATATCGTTCGATTAAATGCCTGTCCCGGAGCGCATTTTTTTTTTTCTTCTTTTTTTTTCTCTTTTTTTTCCAGATTGCTTGCACAGCGATCTCATGACCACTCCATCATAACATGTCCGTCCGGTGAGTGTTATGAAAGTATTGTTCCATGTGATGTCTTTGTCTTAATAACATCTTTGGTATTATGATGAACTTCACTCACAGTTTGGCTTTACTTTGGGTTCTCATTCTGTTTCTTATTCTCTCTCTCTCTCAATCTCTCTCTTATCTATCTGTCTGTCTATCTATTTCTCTCTCTCTCTCTCTCTCTCTCTCTCTCTCTCTCTCTCTCTCTCTCTCTCTCTCTCTCTCTCTCTCTCTCTCTCTCTCTCTCATAGATTTCTTCTTATTTTCCTATTTCTCCTCCGTGTCATCTCCTCATTGACGACCCCTTCAATTCGTACCGTTTCCCTCTCCCCTTATTTTCTTTTTTTCCGTCTTTATTTTTATCTTGGATCTTGCATCTCCCCTTCATTAATTTCCTCTCGCTCTTCCTCGGCTTCCCTTCCTTTTCTCTTTCTCTCGTTATCATCTCTTTCTCTCCCTTCGTTTAGCCGTCTTTCTCCTCCTCCTTATTCCCCTTTCTTGCGACGCTTCGATGACTTCGATGTGTGTTCTTCCCCTTTTTATCATTTACCTCGTTTACTCGTCCGGTTCTCTCAAAACTGTCTTTTCTTTTTGTTCTTCCTCTTTATATTGATTTTCTTCGTTATTTATTGTCTGATTTTCGCTAGTTTGATTGCCTTCTTTTTGGCAGTTTGTTATGTCTCTCGTCTTCTCTCTTGCTTCTTCTATGTTCTCTCTATTGTTCTCTCTCTCTCTCTCTCTCTCTCTCTCTCTCTCTCTCTCTCTCTCTCTCTCTCTCTCTCTCTCTCTCTCTCTCTATATATATATATATTTATATATATATATATATATATATATATATATATATATATATATATATATATATATATATATATATATATAGTGAGTGTGTGTGTGTGTGTGTGTGTGTGTGTGTGTGTGTGTGTGTGTGTGTGTGTGTATGTGTGTGTGTGTGTGTGTGTGTGTGTGTGTGTGTGTGTGTGTGTGTGTGTGTGTGTATGTATATACATTTAAGAACATATGTAGGTCTATACTTACCTTGATACTTTGTCATGTCTGTATGTCTTTGTATCCACAAACATCTAAGTAATACACTTGATGTGTATTTTCATTCGTGGTCATCAACATTATCATTAATCCCGTTAATCATATTACTTTCACTAGTATCATCCACAAAGCATCATTAAGGAGCTTCCTCATTAATGTCATTTCAACTATCATTATGCAAATGGTATTAGAAAACAGAATCAATACATGCCAACGTTAACACTTACATCAGTTATATACTCAATGGTTAGTTCGTGTGTGGTGTGAGTCTCTCTCTCTCTCTCTCTCTCTCTCTCTCTCTCTCTCTCTCTTTCACTCTCTCTCTCTCTCTCTCTCTCTCTCTCTCTCTCTCTCTCTCTCTCTCTCTCTCTCTCTCTCTCTCTCTCTCTCTCTCTCTCTCTCTCTCTCTCTCTCTCTCTCTCTCTCTCTCTCTCTCTCTCTCTCTCTCTCTCTCTCTCTCTCTCTCTCTCTCTCTCTCTCTCTCTCTCTCTCTCTCTCTCTCTTTCTCCATCTCTCTCTCTCTCTCTCTCTCTCTCTCTCTCTTTCTCTCTCTCTCTCACTCTCTCTCTCCATCTATCTATATGTGTCTATCTATCTCTATCTCTCTCTCTCTTTTTTCTCTCTCTCCCTCCTCTCTTTTTTTCTCTATACTTTTTGATTTCCATCTGACTGTTGGAATTCTTGCCCGGGAATCTTTTTTTTTTGTGCGTGTGCATTCGTGTGTGATTGTTGCATTTTTCTACAGTGCGTGTTTTGCTTGTTTATGCATGTGTATGGAGCTTTGTGTAAGTGAGTACGTGCATGGGGTTATGTTTACTTGTATATATGTGTATGTGCGCTTCCGTGCATATAGCGATAAGGGAGCTATCTTTTAGATAGAGATAGTTCTATGTAAAGCATTACCCTTTATCAAAGTTCTCATTTCCCTTTAGAATCTAAATATGATGATCACTTAGAGATAATCAGTATTTTCACATTTTATGCCGCCACGTGCAAGTTAGAAAGAAAAACATTTTTTTTTTTGTTGTTGTTGGTCATGTTTTGTTTTCGTATATATTGGCAATCTCTATTTTCCATCAAGGTATTGCACAGCCGCCCATTGCAATCCGTTGTGTGATTGGACATGTTGCAGAGACCTGGCTGCGCAGAGGTTTTGCAATTACAAGCTGCGTTGTGGAAGTTTAATGCTTCTCCCGCGACCCTCACCCCCCCCCCCTCGCACA
>BOPN01000190.1:467233-482233 GCA_017312705.2 Penaeus japonicus
AGAGAGAGAGAGAGATAGGAGTGGAGTGATTAGGAGGGAGAGAGACGGGGGAGAGGAGTATGGGGGAAAGAGACAAAGGAGTGGAAGAGGGGTGGTAGGGAGGAGAGTGTTAAGGGATAATGACAGGGGAGAGGAGAGGAGAATAGAATAGAGTGACAGGGGAGAGAGAAGTGGGGAGATAGCGACAGGGGAGAAGAATGGGGAGATAGCGACAGGGGAGGATGGTGGAGAAAAGTTTGGGATATAGCGACAGGGGAGATGGCAACAGGGGAGGAGGAGGGGGGAGATAGCGACAGGGGAGGAAGGGGGGAGATAGCAGATGGGAGGAGGGGGGGAGGAGGGGGGAGGGAGAGAAGTTGGAGAAATAGCGACAGGGGAAGAGGGGGGGGGGAGATAGCGACATGGGAGAGAAGGGGGGGAGAAAGCGACAGGGGAGGAGGGGGAAGAGAGCGACATGGGTTAGAAGTGGGGGAAATAGCGACATGGGAAGAAGGGGGAAATAGCGACATGGGAGAGAAGTGGGGGAGAAAGCGACAGGGGAGGAGCGGGGAGAGAGCGACAGGGAAGAGAAGTCGGGGAGATAGCGGCAGGATAGGAGGAGGGGAGAGAGCGACAGGGGAGAGAAGTGGGAGACATAGCGACAGGAGACAGGAGAGTTGGATAGAGTGACGGGAGAGATAGCGACAGGAGAGAGGAGAGTTGGGTAGAGTGACAGGAGAGAAGAATGAGGGAGAGAGCGAAATGGGAGAGAAGTGTGGGAGATAGCAACAGGAGAGAGGAATAGTGGGGGAGATAACGAAAGGGGAGAAGAATGGGGAGATGGCGACAGGGGGGGAGGGGGGGAGGGGGGAGAGAAGTCGGGGAGATAGCAACAGGGGAGAAGAATGGGGGAGATAGCGACAGGGGAGAGAAGTGTGGGAGATAACAACAGGAGAGAGGAATGGAGGGGGAGATAGCGACAGGGGATAAGAATGGGGAGATAGCGAAATGGGAGAGAAGTGTGGGAGATAACAACAGGAGAGAGGAATGGAGGGGGAGATAGCGACAGGGGAGAAGAATGGGGAGATGGTGACAGGGGAGAAGAATGGGGGAGATAGCGAAATGGGAGAGAAGTGTGGGAGATAACAACAGGAGAGAGGAATGGTGGGGGAGATAGCGACAGGGGAGAAGAATGGGGAGATGGTGACAGGGGAGAAGAATGGGGAGATAGCGACAGGGGAGAAGAATGGGGAGATAGCGACAGGGGAGAAGAATGGGGAGATGGTGACAGGGGAGAAGATTGGGGGAGATAGCGAAATGGGAGAGAAGTGTGGGAGATAACAACAGGAGAGAGGAATGGTGGGGGAGATAGCGACAGGGGAGAAGAATGGGGAGATGGTGACAGGGGAGAAGAATGGGGAGATAGCGACAGGGGAGAAGAATGGGGAGATGGTGACAGGGGAGAAGATTGGGGGAGATAGCGAAATGGGAGAGAAGTGTGGGAGATAACAACAGGAGAGAGGAATGGTGGGGGAGATAGCGACAGGGGAGGAGAGGGGTGTGCGTAGAGACAGAGGGTTGGGGTGGGGGGGTCCGCTGATCGTGATTGGGTTTGCAGGTTAGGGAGGGGGAGGCGAGCGAGGGGAGGGGAGGGGGCGAGAGATGTTAAAGTGACGAAATGTGACGTTTTCAATATTTCCGTTGGTGTGAATTTGGTGACGGGGGGGCGGGGAAAATTAAATTATTTTGTGTTCATTTTTGAGTCCTGTTTTTTTTTTTTTTTTTTTTCTCTCTCTCTCCTTCTTTCTATCTATCTCCTTCTTTCTCTCTTCCTCTGTCTCTCTATCCCTATCTGTCACCATGTGTCTCTATTATTCTATCTCTCCCTCTTCCCTTTTCCACCTATCTCCCCCCCCTCCTTTCTCGCGTCTTTCCTATCTCCCTCTTTCTTTATTTCCCCCTCTACCCTTTCTCCTATTCTCCCTCTCTATCTCTCTTCCACCCTCTATCTCTCCTTATCACTCTCTCTCTTCTTTCTTTCACTTTCCTCTCCCCCTTTCGTTTCCTCCCCCACCCTCTATCCCATGTTCACATTCCCTCCTATTCCTACCCCTTCCTCTCTCTCTCTCTCTCTCTCTCTCTCTCTCTCTCTCTCTCTCTCTCTCTCTCTCTCTCTCTCTCTCTCTCTCTCTCTCTCTCTCTCTCTCTCTTCCTTTCATCCCCCCTCCCCCCCCCCGCTTCATCCCTCGTTCCTTTCTCCTCCACTTCCCCTTTCTCGTTCTCCCCTCTTTCTGCTTCTCTCTTCTTCCTGAACTTCCTGTTGTTACGTGCTGACGGAGGTTAATGCTTCTCCGTATTGGATTGAGATGATGTATGTTTTATGCATTGTGATTTCGCTTCGTGTCACTTTTTTGCGCTTTCTGGTGGCAGTTCAGTCTCTCTGGCTTGGCTTCTCTTTCTTTCTCTCTTTGTTTCGCTTTCTCTCTTTCGTTCTCTCTCTCTCTCTCTCTCTCTCTCTCTCTCTCTCTCTCTCTCTCTCTCTCTCTCTCTCTCTCTCTCTCTCTCTCTCTCTCTCTCTCTCTCTCTCTCTCTCTCTCTCTCTCTCTCTCTCTCTTTCTTTCTTTCTTTCTCTCTTTCTTTCATGTTGCCTCTATCTATCTATCTATCTATATATATATATATCTCTCTCCCTTTCTCTCTCTCTCTCTCTCTCTCTCTCTCTCTCTCTCTCTCTCTCTCTCTCTCTCTCTCTCTCTCTCTCTTTTCCTTTTCCTCCCTTCCTCTCTCCCTCCTTCCCTCCCTCCCCCCCCCTCTCTCCCCTCTCTCTTATTTACTACTCCACATCTTCCAATGAACCGAATTTGACACATTCCAAAATCACTGTCTCCAGTCACCCACATTCCTTATCTTGAATTAGTCTGTCTGTTGTTTACATTTCTGTGCTATTGTTGCTGTTTTTTTTTATATATTCATATATTGTTATTTATTGATATGTATGTATATTATCTTATATACTGTTATTGTTGTTGTTTTTTCTTTCATGTGATTGAATTATATTTTGTTTGGGTATATTTGTGTATATTTTTCTTTATGTTTTTTTATATAAAAAGAAGAAAAAAATGACACTAATAGTAATTGCGTTATACTAGTAGGAGTAGAAGCAGTTATGTGGTCGAATTGACGGCGAATAGATTATTACATGTCGGCGTGTGATTGATAGATGAAAAAATTGATTAGGCCTACGCACGAAGGTTCCTGAGATCCCTTCCCTCCCCCTCCTCCCCTCCCCCTGCCTCCAAAAAGCAATTATTCTCCCTTTTGTTTTCTCTGATTCGCTCTCTCTTCCGTCTTCCGTTTCTCGTCTTAAAGCATTAGTAATTACAGTAGGGTCATATCTGTTGTGTTTTCTTAATATGTATTTATATGTATTTTCCTCCACCTTTCCTCTCTTCCTCCCTCTTTCTTTGTATCTTTTATTTCTCTTTATATTCATATTATATTGTGTTTGTGTGTGTGTGTGTGTGTGTGTGTGTGTGTTAGTTATGCTGTGATAACACCTGGGTAACTGTTCATATTGCTTATCGAAATGGATATCATCAATATTAATAACATCCCTCTTCCGCAATCATCATCGCCACCAATCATTACACCATCGCAAGTAGCATCATCATCTTCATCACACCCATCATCATCATCATCATCATCATCACCACCACCACCACCATCATCACCATCATCATCATCATCATCATCATCATCATCATCATCATCATTTCTACCCCGATCTCCATCTCTCCCTCAAAGGCAATCGTCCCGCAGCATCCTACCATATCTGTGTCTCCTTTCTGTCTCTCCCGTTTCCATGGCAACAGCTCTTTTGCAGTCTACTTGGGTTCCCGGTATGTGTCGTTGGTACTGGCACGGTTATTAAGGGCTTGGATGCTGGTATTATCATTGATGTTATAATTACTCTTTCAGTTGTGTCATTTTTATTGTTATTTTTATTATTGTTGTTTTTATTGTTATTGTTATCGTTATTATTGTTGTTGTTGTTGTTGTTCTTAGTATTGCTATGATGATTATTAGTATTACTATGATGATTATTAGTATTAGTATTATCAGTATTACTATAATTCTTATTACTATAATTAGTAGTACGAGTAGTAGTAGTATTACTATCATTAACATTATTATCATTTTCGTTGTTGTTTTTTACCATTGCTGTAATTGTTATTATCATTGTTAATGCTTTGTTCTGGAACATATTTTTTATGTAATTTGAAACTGAAGCACACTTTTATCGTCTCCTCGTACTTCCACAAAGAAGCACTGTTTCTTTGTGACTTAATGTTAGTACGTGCGTGAGAACGTGCGTGTGAGCGCTATTTTAAAGGAATATTTTCATCTCGTGAGATCATGCCAGACAAAAAAAAAAAAAAAAAAACTTTTTGTCATTTTTTTCCTCTCATTATGTTTTTTTTTTCCATCTTTGTCATTTATAGGAAGATGTAAAAATGTTTGGGTAAATTTATGGTTGTAATTGCGTGCTTGCTGTAACGTTGATGATGTAATGAATATCATTATTTTTCATATCATATTGTATTTCGTCTTTTTATATATCTTTATATATATATATAAGTGTGTGTGTGTGTGTGTGTGTTTGTGAATGTGTATGTTTTTTATTGATTCATTAATTTGTTTATTTGTGTACGTGTATTTGTGTGTGTGAATCGAAGAAACTGAATTATGTGGCATGTGGGGTCTTTATTTTCTTCCATCTTTTCTATCTTTTACCTCACTCCCATTCTCCCCCCTTTCCCTCTCTCCCTCCTCTTACCCCTTTCTCCCTCCCCCTTCCTCTCCTCTCTCCATCCCCCTTCCTCTCTACTCTACTCTCTCTCTCTCTCTCTCACGTTACATACATATAAAGATGTAAATGTGCACACAAAGTCTCATGTTGTATACACATGTATGAATCACTTATGCTTTGTCTATCTATCTATCTATCTATCTATCTATCTATCTATCTCTCCCTCTCTCCCTCTCTCCCTCTCCCTCCCCCTTCCTCTCCTCCCTCTCTCTATCTATCTATCTATCTATCTATCTATCTTCCACCCTCGTCACCATCTGTCTCACCCTCCACCTACCCCTACTTCCCCTACCAACCCACATATCCCCCTCCCCCACTCATCCCCCTCCCCCACTCATCCCCCTCCCCCACTCATCCCCCTCCCCACTCACACAAACACACTCAGATCAGTCAGTTTGTCCTTGGCTGTTGTTATCGGTAAAGAGGGGGGGGGGGAGAGGAGGCGAGAAGAGGACCCAGGTGAGAGAGAGGGAGGGGGGGATGAGAAAGAGAGGGAGAGGGTGGGGGAGCACAGGTGAGAAACAGGGATAGGAAAGGGGAGGAGGAGAGGATCCAGATGGGGAAAAGGAGATGGAGGAGGAAGGAGAGGGGGGAAGGCACAGGTGAGAAACAGAGATAGGAAGGGGAAGGATGAGGGAAGGGGGAGCCAAATAGGTAAAAGAGAGTGAGGGTAGGATGAAGAAGGATGAAAAGTGAGGGTGAGGAAGGGACACGGAGGAGTAAGGGGGATAGAGAAGAAGAAGAAGGAGGAGGAGGAGGAGGAGGAGGAGGAGGAGCAGCAGGTGTAGGAGTAGGAATAGAAGTAGAAGTAGGAGGAGTAGGAGTAGGAGTAGGAATAGAAGTAGGAGGAGGAGGAGGAGGAGTGGGAGTGGGAGTAGGAATAGGAATAGAATTAGAAGTAGGAGGAGTAGGAGGAGGAGGTAAGAGGGGTGAGGGAGAGTAAGGGAAACAGAGGAGGGGGGGGGGGGAGTAGGGTGTAGGTGAGGCCCCAGGTGAGGCGGACAAAGACAGCGACCCAAGACAATGAGCGATTGGCGATGACAAACACTCGTTAGTGTCGTTCACGTAAACAATTAATTTACTTGTTCCGCAACGACACCGCCGCCCGCTGCCTCCCACCCTCCGTGAATGCGTATTTGTCGCCCCGTGTTTGTGTTTGTCTCGCGCCAAGGACTTGTTTGTTGCAGGGTGGCCCTTTGCTGTACTGTGATGCTTCCGTTTTTGCTTTATTGCTGTTGATTTGCATTATTGTCGTTGTTTTTGTTATTATTGTTGTTTCTTGTTTATTGTTGTTGTTGTTGCTTATTTTTGTTGGTGTTGGTATTTTTATCAATGTATTGATGTTCTGGATATTATTATTATTATTATTATTATTATTATTATTATTATTCCTTCATTCTTATGCGCCCTTGCTCTCTCTCTACTCTCTCTCTCTCTCTCTCTCTCTCTCTCTCTCTCTCTCTCTCTCTCTCTCTCTCTCTCTCTCTCTCTTTCTTTCGGTCTCTCTCTCTCTCGCTCTCCTCCGTTTTCACTCTCTTACCTTCCTATTCTTATTTAATCTCCTCTCTCTCCCCTCTGTTTACAGTTTCCCCATTCCCCTCTTTCTTCGATCCACCTTCATTATCTTCTCTCTTCGCTTTTCACTCGCTCTTTGCCTCTTTTTCTTTTTTCTCTCCATCTCTCTTTTAGTTTAACTCATTCTCTTCCTTTTTCTCACTTCTTCTCTTCCTCCTCCTTCTCCTCCTAATTATCATCCTTCTCCCCTTCCTCCTCTACCTCTTCTTCCTCCTCTTCCTCCTCCTCCTCCTCCTCCTCCTCCTCCTCCTTCTTCTCTTCCTCCCTCTCTACCTCCTCCTCCTCCTCTTCGTCCTCCTCCTTCTCCTCTTCCTCCCTCTCTACCTCCTCCTCCACCTCCTTCTCCTCCTCTTCCCCCTCCTCTTCGTCGTCGTCCTCCTGCTCCTCCTACTCCTCTTCCTCCTCCTCCCCCTCCCCTCTTCCTCCTCCTCCTCTTCCTCCTCCTCCTCCTCTTCCTCCTCCTCCTCTTCCTCCTCTTCTACCTCCTCCTCTACCTCCTCCTCCTCTACCTCCTCCTCCTCCACCTCCCCCCTCCTCCTCTTTTCCTCCTCCTCCTCCTCCTCCCCTCTTCCTCCTCCCCATCCACCTCCTCCTCTTCCCCCTCCTCCTCTTTCCTCCTCCTCCTCCTCCTCCTCCTCCTCCCCCTCTTCCTCTTGCCGTCCCAATTACTTCCCTATGTAAATTCCCCGTTCTACCAGCCATTCCCCAACACTTTGGCCTGAAATACGAGGTTTCTTCTTAGCCACAAATGTGTACAATATATAAAGCTCCGGTTACGTGGAAGTATCTCTGAAGACGGTTGGGGAAGGGGGGTGGGTGGGGAGGGTAGTGGTGGTGGGGATGGAGGGGTGGGAGATGGGGGACTGCGGAGGTGGTAGAGGTAGAGGAGAGGAAATGAAGTTGAGAAAGAAGGTAGGGAAGGGACAAAAGGGAAGGAGGAAGAAGAGGACGAAGAGAGCGGATGATAAGGAGGAAGAGATGTGAGGAGGGAGGGGGAGGGGGATGGGGGGAAGAGGTGAAAGGATTACGTATTTTTTCCCCTGCTTCGAGGTCTTGGCAGGGGGAAATGGCGAAAGTGGACGAGAAAGTAATAAGGAAGATTAGGGGAGGCGCAGATGATGATGAATTGGGGAAAATGTAGAGGAAAAGGATAAAGAGAAGAATAAATAGACGGACGAAGGAAAGTAAGAAAGATTATATAAAGAAGAAATTGACGGATGAAAGAAGGTAAGAAAGGAGGAGGAGGAGAAGAAGAAATAGACGGACGGAGGAAAAGAAGAGGGTATAAAGAAGAAATTGATGGAAGAAGGAAAGTAAGAAAGGAAAGGGAAGAAAAAGAAGAAATAAACGGACGAAGGAAAATAAAAGAGAAAGATAGGAAGATTTTTTCAAGAGACCGTTAGGAGGAGCAGAGAGAAATTTATTTTATTTTTTATTTAATATTATCTTCTTATTTTCTCATTTATTCAACCTTATAGAGAGGAGGAAGGTGTGAGAGGAACTGACTTAGAAGACGAGCAAGGTCGAACAGCGAACATATAAGGTCAGCAGAGATTGGTGGTTCGCCATTACCTTACAGCTAATCTATCTGAGTGGACCTTGTCACGGAGAGGGGAGTAGGGGGGGAGAGGAGGGGGGGGGGTGATGGAAGCGATAAGGAGGGAGGGAGCAGGATGACAGGGGGGGGAGGGGGAGGGGAGGTGGTACGGAAGGACTGGAGAAACGAGAGGTGTGAGGGGAGGGAAGGAGGGAGAGAGGGATGGAGGGGACCAAGGAGGCTGGGGAGAAGGGATGAAGGGTGGATGGGTGGGGTGGGGTAGGGGAGGGGGTCAAGGAGGCAGTTAGGTGGGGGGGAGGGTGACAGGGTAGGGGGGGGAGTAGAGTGGGCGAGGTGGTGTCCACTAGCTCAAATTTCCAATTAGAGGCCCAATCGGATTACATCGAAAATATGGCATATACGTTCTAGGGTCGAGAGTTAAATAATGAACTTGAGGAATGATCAGCCTTTGGGGAAGAGGGGTGTGGGGAGAGGGGGAAGGGGTGGAGGAAGGTGGGGGGATGATGTATGGATAGTAGGGGGGGGGGTGGGTGGAAGGGTTAAACGACAAGAATAGGTACTCGGTGTCCTGCGAAATAGCTGTGTGGTATTTGCTGTGTAATCGTCATCGACCTCCTCTTCCTTCCCCTCTTTCCCCTCTCTCCTCTCCACCTCACGCTGCTCCCCCCCCCCCCGCCGTTTCTTCCCGAACTCCGTTTCTCTACCTCTTTTCTCTCCTCTGTCAGATTGTCTTCCCTATCTATTTCCCTTCCCCTTTCCTCCATCTGTCTCTCTTCCCGCCCCCCATCCACCTCTCCATTCCACCCACCACCCTTCTCCCTTCCCTCTCATTTCGCCCCCTCTTTCCTTTTTCCTGCCCCTTCCACCTACCTCCACCTACCTCCCCCCCCCCGACCCATTCCATCCCCTTCCCCTTCCCCCTCTCACCCATCCTTGTACACAATCTACTCCTTCTTCACCCCTCTCTTTCCTCTTTCCCCACCATCCTCACCTGCCCCCTCCCCTTTCCATCCCTTTCCCCCGACTCCTGCCATCCATCCTTCCACACAACCTACCTCCCCGGAGGGATATTCCTTTCCATCCTCCTTCCCCTTTCCTCTCCCTCTCCAATCCTCTTTCCTCTTTCTCTAACCCTCCCGTCCCCTTTCCTCTCCCTCTCCAATTCTCTATCCTCTTCCTCTAACCCTCCCGTCCCCTTTCTCCTTCCCCCTCCCATCCAACCCCTCTGCACAAGCCCCTTCTACACACTACCCCCTCCTCCCCATTCCTCCCCTCCCCTCCCTCCCCTCCCTCCCCTCCCCTCGACACCGAGCGACGCCGCTGCAAATGTAGGCAGATTTACCAGGCTTCTTCGGCGCAGTTAATGCCATTGTCTTCCCTGTGCGTCCGGGATGCGATTTCAAAAGTAACCTGCCAGGAACACCTTCATTTGAGGGGGAGGGGGGAGGAGGTAGGGAGGGAGTTGGGAAGGGCGGAGGAGGTGGGGAAGGGGGAGGGGGGAGGAGGTGGGGGAGGAGTTGGGAAGGATGAAGGAGGTGGGGAAGGGGAAGGGGGAGGAGGTGGGAAGGGAGTTGGGAAGGGCGAAGGAGGTGGGGAAGGGGGATGGGGGGAGGAGGTGGGGAGGGAGTTGGGAAGGGCGAAGGAGGTGGGGAAGGGGGAGGGGGGAGGAGGTGGGGAAAGGGGGAAGGGGTTGGGAGGGATATTGGCAGGTTGGTTAGGCATACTTAGGGATCTCCAGGGAAGGTTTCTTTTTCTAGGAAGGGGAGGGGGGATGCTGGGGAAGATTAGGGACCTCCAAAGAAGGGTTCTCTCTAGAATGTTGGGGGAGGATGCTGGGGGGGATGGGGGATGGTTAGGAACCCCTTAGAGAAGGTTATTTTTTCCTAGGACAAGAGGAGGGGGTAAAGGAAGGGGTGGAGTTAGGGATGGGGGAAGGGTTATGTAGAACAAAATTCAATGGGAGTTGGGGGGTAGGGGGAGGGGGAGGGGGAGGAGAGATTAAGGGGGGGGGGGCGGATATGCGGAGTGATATTACGAATGTGTTTCCTTTGTGGTCGCCTGTACCTTCCTCCCGCTTGGTGTGACGGGGTGAGAAAATATTGCAGAGATCTTGAGACATTTGACTGACAGACGTGGAATACGGTCTCGTAGGAATAAAAGGAGTTGAGAAGATGAATCTGCTAAGAGGAAAGAGTAATGACTGTGTGGGGGGGGGGGGAGATATATCGCCATTGTGATGATGGAAAAAGGAGATGAGAAAAAAAGGCATAAATAAATATGTTTGGAGAAATGAATAAAGGGGGATATTCATACATAGGCATATATCTCGGTGATGAGTTATGATTCCATTTGTCATGAAAGTCAAGATTTTTTTCTTTCTTTCTTTTTGGAATTGTAAGGATCCGCCACCAAAAAATTGTCAGAAAAAATAGAAAAAGAAGATGGAGAAGAAGGACAAGGAGAAGAAGAAGGAGATCGCGTTAATAATCGGTCTTCCCTCCTTCCTTCCTTCCTTTCCTTCCTTTTCATTTAGTTATTCCCTTTCCTTCCGTTCTTTTTGTTCTTTCCCTTCCTTTATATTCATCCCTGTCTGCTCCTTCCATTCCCTTCCTTTTCATTATTGTCATTCTTTATCCGGTCCTCCATTTGCTTCCTTTATTCCCAGTATTTTCCATTCCTCCATTCCCATCCATTATTTACATTTCTTTCTGTTCCTTTTAGTTTTTCCTTACCCTCCCTTTCATTCCCTTCCATTCCTTTCTCTTCCTCCATTCCCTTCCTTTATTTCCCTACCTTTCATTCCCTTCCATTCCTTTCCGTTTCTTCATTCCCTTCCTTTACTTCCCTCCCTTTCATTCCCTTCCATTCCTTTCTGTTCCTCCATTCCCTTCCTTTTCCCTCCCTCCCTTTTATTCCCTTCCATTCCTTTCTGTTCCTCCATTCCCTACCTTTATTTCCCTCCCTTTCATTCCCTTCCATTCCTTTCCGTTCCTCCATTCCCTACCTTTATTTCCCTCCCTTTCATTCCCTTCCATTATTTTTTGGAATTGTAAGGATCCGCCACCAAAAAATTGTCAGAAAAAATAGAAAAAGGAGATGGAGAATAAGGACAAGGAGAAGAAGAAGGAGATCGCGTTAATACTCGGTCTTCCCTCCTTCCTTCCTTCCCTTCCTTTTCATTTAGTTATTCCCTTTCCTTCCGTTCTTTTTTGTTCTTTCCCCTCCTTTATATTCATTCCTGTCTGCTCCTTCCATTCCCTTCCTTTTCATTATTGTCATTCTTTATCCGGTCCTCCATTCCCTTCCTTTATTCCCAGTATTTTCCATTCCTCCATTCCTATCCATTATTTACATTTATTTCTGTTCTTTTTAGTTTTTCCTTACCCTCCCTTT
The DNA here is from genome assembly GCA_017312705.2 of Penaeus japonicus. Classification (NCBI taxonomy): domain Eukaryota; kingdom Metazoa; phylum Arthropoda; class Malacostraca; order Decapoda; family Penaeidae; genus Penaeus; species Penaeus japonicus. Next base: position 478,609 of record BOPN01000190.1, read on the forward strand.
CATTCCCTTCCATTCCTTTCTCTTCCTCCATTCCCTTCCTTTACTTCCCTACCTTTCATTCCCTTCCATTCCTTTCTGTTTCTCCATTCCCTACCTTTATTTCCCTCCCTTTCATTCCCTTCCATTCCTTTCCGTTCCTCCATTCCCTACCTTTATTTCCCTCCCTTTCATTCCCTTCCATTCCTTTCCTTTCTTTATTTCCCTCCCTTTCATTCCCTTCCATTCCTTTCCGTTTCTTCATTCCCTTCCTTTATTCACAACCGTCTCGTCCTATGCGTTCAAAATACCTCTCCTTTTCCCCATCACCATAAAATGCTTTTATCACTCATCTTATTTTTTCAGTTTCTTTCATTTTCTCCTCCCACTCTTTTTGTTTTTTTCTTCCTACTCCTTTAGTTCCTTTCCTCCTACTCCTTTCCTACCTTGCCTTCTACTCCTCTCCTTCCTTTCTTCATACTCCTTTCCCTCCCCTCCTCTTACTCCCTTTCTTCCTTTTTTCCCACTCCTCTCTTTCCTTTCCTCCTACCATTCTTCCTATTCCTTTCCCTCCCCTCCTACTCCTTTTCTTCCTTTCTTCCTACTCCTCTCCTTCATATCCTCCTACTTCTTTTCCTCCCCTCCTAGTCCTTTCCTCCCTCTATTTCCTTCCTTTATCCCCAGTTCCTCATATTCCCTTCATTCTTCGCTTCTCGTTAAAGCGGCTCTTGACCTCCATCACCATGCCTTGTTCTTTGATGCAGAGAAGGAGAGAGAGAGAGAGAGAGCGAAAGCGAGAGAGAGAGAGAGAGAGAGAGAGAGAGAGAGAGAGAGAGAGAGAGAGAGAGAGAGAGAGAGAGAGAGAGAGAGAGAGAGAGAGAGAGAGAGAGAGAGAGAGAGAGAGAGAGAGAGAGAGAGAGAGAGAGAGAGAGAGAGAGAGAGAGAGAGAGAGAGAGAGAGGGAGGGGGGGAGGGAGAGAGAGGGAGAGAGAGAGAGAGAGAGAGAGAGAGAGAGAGAGAGAGAGAGAGAGAGAGAGAGAGAGAGAGAGAGAGAGAGAGAGAGAGAGAGAGAGAGAGAGAGAGAGATAGAGAGAGAGAGAAAGAGAAAGAGAAAGCTAGAGGGAGAGGGAGAGAAAGAGAGAGAGAGAGAGAGAGACAGAGAAGGAGAGAGAGAGGGAGAGGAAGTGAGACAGAGAGAGAGAGAGAGAGAAAGAGAGCGAAAGAGAGAAAGAGAGAGAGGAAGAGGGGCAGAGAGAGAAAAGCATGGCGTTGTTAAAAGGGCTCCACGTGATCTAATCTTGTTTGTTGTGCGAGTGATCTTCAAAGAGGTGGAGGATATGGGCTGTGTTGCAGAGCCTTCAACTGGATATCCTACGAAAAGCTCCTATTTTGTTTATTCATTTAGGTATTTGTTATTATTAGTTATCTATCATTAGGTATGTATTTTTATAATTATCATCATCATCTAAATTATCATTAATAGCAGTAGTTGTAATGTCATCATCATTAATATCATCTTCTTCATCATCATCATCATCATCATCATCATCAATCTTCATCTTCATTATTATAATTATTATCAATATTATTGCTATTATTATAATCTCCCTCTTCATTATTCTCATCGTTATTATTATTATTATTATTATTACTTTTATTATTTTAATTATCGTTTGGGGATAAAAACTATTCCTGTTTTTGTTAGCTCTGTGATTTTATGATGTCATGGCACTCTGTTACGCTGTAATCTTATACAGTGTATAATGTTATAATGCTTTGTAATTACAATGCTCGTTGTATTGCGGTAGTACATTAAGATATCGGGTTCATTTAGCTATAAATATTCACTACGATGATCATCTTGGTATTTGTTTATATATATATATATATATATATATATATATATATATATATATATATGTACATACATATATATATATATATATATATATATATATATATATATATATATATATATATATATATATATATATAAATTTTTTTTTTTTTTTTTTTTTTTTTTTTTTTTTTTTTTTTTTCTTTCTTTTTTTTCTTTCTTTCTTTTTTTTCTTTTTTTTTGAGAATGTACGCACTTCAACCCCCTTCCCGCACAATTTATATAATGTGTTCTTCCATATACCTACATTACACAACCATCTTTCTCTACAAAGATGAAATCCTACAGCAGACAAGAACACGGCCAAAATACACATGTAAAAGTGAAATACAAAACCCACGATATTAGAAGTGTATATTCTGTATGTATGTATTACCAAGACAGTATGTATGTATGTATGTCGCCCTTCATATAATGTGTCCTTTTCTGCACTTATACTAAACAATCATTTTTCGCTACAAACTCGCCGGAGAAAATGACATGAACAAAATATACATGCAAAAGCGAAAGATGGAACCCACGAAATTAGTAGTGTGTATGTATATATGTATGTATATATATATCAATTAGTGGTATACATGAAAACCTCTCTTCATAAAGTTCATCCTTCCTCTCCTGTCTCGCCAAAGACGGAAATCCTACCGTAGAAAATGACACGACCAAAATACACTAATAGTAATAAAAAAAAAAAAAAAAAACGGGGCAGATAAAATCCACGCCGTGACAGAGTAGCGAAGAAATCAAGCGACGACTTCCAACGTGAGCGGAATATCGGCGAGACACGAGGTAGTGGGAGCAGGGCGAACGGGAAAGAAGGGAAGGGGTGGGTGGGTGAGGGGGTGGGGGTTGGGGGGGTTGGGGGGATGATGGGGAACGACGTCGAGGGAGGGAAGGGTAGGGGAGTGGGGTGGAAGAGGGGGTTAGGGAAGAGGGGAAGGCGTTGGAGGAGGCGGGGTGGGGTTGGGGTGATGGGGAACGACGTCGAGGGTGGAGAGGGGAGGGGAGGGGATGGGGGTGAAAGAGGGGGTTAGGGGAGAGGGGAAGAGTTGGAGGAGGGCTGGGTGGAGGTGGGAGAAGGGGGAGGAGGAGAGAGGAGGGGTGGTGGAGTGATGGGGAACGACGTCGAGGAAGGGGAGGGGATGGGATAGGGGTGAAAGAGGGGGTTGGGGGAGAGGGGAAGGCTTTGGAGGAGGCTGGGTTTAGGTGGGAGAAGGGGGAGGAAGAGAGAGGAGGGAGGGTGGTGCGGTTAAGAAATAATTGTCTGATAAATCCTTAGGAGGCGATGGCACTGTGCTAAACGAGCCCACTATCTTTGGGAGAAGGTGGATGGATGGGGAGCTAGGTGGAATGAAAGAAGGAAGGAGGGATACAGAAGGAGAAAAGGAAAGATGGAGGGAGGGAAAGCGATAGGAAGAGAGCTGGAGAGAAGGAGAGAGAGGAGGCATGCAAAAGGAGAGAGGGAGAGAAGTAGGGGGGAGAAAGCGGTAGGGAGAGGGATGAAGATAACCAGAGATAGAAGGAGGTAGAGAGAGAGAGGGGTAGAAAGAGGGATGGAGAGAAAGTCGGAGATAGTTGTATGGAAAATAGGAGAGAGGGAAAGCGGTAGGGAGAGGGATGGACAGACGGAGAGAGAGGAAGCGGTAGAGAGAGTGAAGAAGAGGAGAAGAGAGTGAAATAGATGGATAAAAGGAGAGCGAGAAAGAAGAAGAGAGAAGGAGACAGAGAAAGGTAGAGAGACGGATGGCGAGAAAGA
>BOPN01000190.1:487233-489733 GCA_017312705.2 Penaeus japonicus
ATTTTCTTTCATTTTGAAAATGTCTTGCTCGGAGGCCTTGCATAATGCAAGAACCAAGTTGAACACGTGTTGCTAGCGTCGCGACCTAGTAATTGACCCGCACGAGGGGGGAGTTAGGGAGGGAGGAGGAGGGTGAGAGGAGGGAGGGGAGGGGAAGGAGAGGGAGAGGAAGGGATGGGACAGAGGGAAAAGGGAGAGGGGAGGGGGAGGGAGAGAAAGAGAGAGTGGGGAAGAGAGAGAGAGAGAAAGAGAGAGTGGGGAAGAGAGAAGAGAGAGAGGGGAAGAGAGAAAGAGAGAGGGGAAGAGAGAAAGAGAGAGGGGAAGAGAGAGCGAGAGAGAGAGAGAGAGAGAGAGGAAGAGAGAGAGAGAGAAAGAGGAAGAGAGAGAGAGAGAGAGAGAGAGAGAGAGAGCAAGCAAAGTCTTTTTTCCAGTAATGATCCCATTCTCATCACGCAGAGAAAATCACATGTCAGTTCCGTGCCTGATTTCAATCGTGTTATAGTCCCTTATTCACAGCGAAGGAGCTAACATTTTGCAATAAGAATGTGCAATACATATCTATCCATAGATGAATATTAATGTAAATAAACTAAACAGAAAACTGAGCTGTTGTATTTACCATTGATTTAGTCTCTCAGCATTTCAGTCAAATATTAGGCAATCCATCATTTAAAGGGTTGAATTTCCGACCTTATGGCTCTATGGCGTTTACATAAATCCGCCGGAATCACTGATATTAAACTATAAATTGCGTTCAGTTTGTGACGTCATTCTGGGTTTGAAATACTAGGGAGTTGTAGTGTTTTTTTGTTGTTGTGTTTTAGTGTTTTTTTCTTTTATATTTTTTTTATTCTTTCGTTTGTCGTGGGGAGGTGTGTGTGTGTGTGTGTGTGTGTGTGTGTGTGTGTGTGTGTGTGTGTGTGTGTGTGTGTGTGTGTGTGTGTGTGTTCAGATGTTCAAATTTCTATTGCTTTTGTCATCGTCTAAAGTTCAACACATTTTATTCATGGTTGCCTCAGTGTGATGACCAATAGTTAGTTTGGCTGTAAGAGAATTTATTAAAAAAAATATTTTTCTTCATCATCATTACCTTGTTCCAATTAATTTCTAATGAAGAAATACATAGACGTGGCAAACCTGCGTAAGAACATAATTACTAAATCATTTGTTTGCGGCTATTGTCATTTAATTAATTCCAAGCAATAAAAATGACTTGAGAATATACTTATGAATCATAATAATTGCTACCACTCTAATGAATTTCAGAGTGTGAATTAAAAACCGTGTAATTTCAGAGGATATTAGACTCGAGCAACTGAAAAGCGAATGGCAAACTTTCACAAATATCAAAGTGAGAAGGTCCTTGTGAAGCGAACTCTGGTCCTGAAAATAGCTCGCGGGCGAAAGTTGCTTTTCCTGAATGATAGATACATCGCCGCGGCCTGGACAAAAGCCGTGCTTGTGTTTGTTTGTGTGGTTGAATGCGTTAGTGTGTGTGTGTGTTTGTGTGTGTGTCTGTGTCTGTGTGTTTGTTTGTGTGGTTGAATGCGTTAGTGTGTGTGTGTGTGTGCGTGTGTGTGTGTGTGTGTGTGAGAGAGAGAGAGAGCGAGAGAGAGAGAGAGAGAGAGAGAGAGAGAGAGGGGGGGGGGGGGGGCAGAGATAGAGCTTTGTCTGATTGTTTTTATGTGTATGTGTGCGTGTATATTTTTATGTGTATGTATGTTTGTTTGAATGTTTATGTATGTCTGTTTGTTTACATGTTTATGTATGTCTGTTTGCGTATGTATTTGTACATGCGTAATTTGTTTGCGTGTATGTATATATATATATGCATGTGTCAGCATATATGTGCCATGGCTCTATATATACATCATCTTCCTTCATAATTCCCTTGTCAGCATGCCATTAACATATAACAGAACAATTGTTCCCGGCAAACCTAATAACACTTCATTCGAGCCTCCAAGCAGTGTGATGTAAATGTATCTAAAGGCAGGTAACACCATTTAATTTCCTGTCATGCAATCAAATTGAAGAGTGATGTAATTGTCCGATAGAGAATATAATCTTATACTTCCAAAAATAAAGATACAGAAAAGATAAGGGTAAGATACTGGTAAAAATCTAGACACATACTCGATCATTCCCCACCCCCCCACCCCCACCTCATACATATAAAAATGCCTCACAAACTCACTCACCCGCAAATCAACGGTATTTTTATTTTCTTTCTTTCTTTTCCTTCTTTTTTGGCTTATCGGTGCCTTCATGTTCGCATATGGTGATATCTATTCATTATCGTAATAACAACAACGGTTCTGTGCGAAAGACTAATGTAGGTCCCCGCAGGCCCGTTACGAAGGCAGGTGTCATGTATGTCATATCTGTCATGTTCTACCTGTGTCAGGCCATCTGCTGGCGGTTCTCATCAGAATAACAGACTTGAGATCCGCCAAATGTGATGCTGACACAGAAATACATTTTGTGCTAGCCCTGTAGG
>BOPN01000190.1:512233-514733 GCA_017312705.2 Penaeus japonicus
TAAGAAATTGAGATGAACTTCACTTTTATCCATCCTTTCTGATCCCATTAATTCATTCAGCAAAAAAAATACAGATTTATAATTACTTTTTATCAAGGCCAGTGTCATTAATTCCAATCTTTTCCCACCTCTTTACTGACTTTTATTACTCTTATGCTGATGATAAATGAAATATATAAAATAAATGCTATTAATGATGATGTTAAGGAAAATAACGATAATAACAACAGCAATTACAAAAACAATAATAATAATAATAATAACACCAAATGATTCCAGATAGAAAGACCATAATATTAAATGTATCTCCTAAAAAAAAGACAAACAAACAAATGAACACAGCCAAATCATATCCATGACCGAATCATTTCATATTCATTCGTTTCGCTAATTACATTTCCTATGTGTCTCTTTTTTTATCGTTCAGATTATTATATTATTTTTTTTCCTTTCTTTCTTTTAATGTTTATGCTAATGTGAATCGGAATTAACATAATTTAGGGAAATGGCTGTGACTCCAATTCCTATTGATGAGAAACATAAAAGGTGTGATCGATTCTGATTAAGGCGCTGGTTGTTGTTGTTGTTGTTGTTTTATCAAGCTGTTTATTGTTGTTGTTTTTATTATTGTCATTACTAATGTTGTTGTTTTTATTATTATCATTATTATTGTTGTTGTTTTTATTATTATCATTATTATTGCTGTTGTTTTTATTATTATCATTATTATTATTGCTGTTGTTATTGTTAGTTGGTTGATTGCTGTTTATTGTTTTTATTATTGTTCTTTAGCTTTTCATTGTTGGTTTTGTTATTGCTATTGATGTCATTATTATTAATATCATTATCATTATTATTACTATTATTATGATTATTATTAGTTATCATTATCATTGTTTTCATTATTGTTTTTATTTTGTTTTGAATGTTATTGTCATTATTATCATTACTGTTATTATTATTATTATTATTTTATTATTATTATTATTATTATTATTATTATTATTATTATTATTATTGCTGTTGTTGTTGTTATTATCAATATTATTATAAATAAATGATAATGATAATATTATATAAATAATTATTGTCACTTTTATTATTATTATCACTATTGTCATTATTATCATTATTATTATTTTTACTGTCATTGGTGTTGTTGCTATTATAATGATGATTATTATAGTTATTATTGTTCTATTTTTTCATCAGTATAATTATCGTTGTCATCATCATAACCATCACCATCATCATAACCATCACCATTATCACGACCACCACCATCATCACCACTACCACCACGATCATCACCACCACCACCATCATCACCACCACCACCATCATCATCACCACCATCACCACTACCACCATCATCATCACCACCATCATCATCCTCATCACCACCACCGACACCACCATCATCATCATCACCACCACCACCACCATCATTATCATCACCATCGACACCACCATCATCATCACCACCACCACCCTCATCACCACCACCACCATCATCATTATCATCATCACCATCACCACCACCATTATCATCATCACCACTACCATCATCATCACCACCACCACCATCATTATCACCATCACCACCACCACCCTCATCACCACCACCACCATCATCATTATCATCATCACCATCACCACCATCATCATCATCACCACCACCACCACCACCATCATCATCATCACCATCGACACCACCATCATCATCACCACCACCACCCTCATCACCACCACCACCATCATCATTATCATCATCACCATCACCACCACCATTATCATCATCACCACTACCATCATCATCACCACCACCACCACCATCATTATCACCATCACCACTACCATCATCATCACCACCACCATCATCATTATCACCATCACCATCATCATCACCACCACCATTATCATCATCACCACTGCCATCATCATCACCACCACCACCATCATTATCACCATCACCACTACCATCATCATCACCACTACCATCATCATCACCACCACCATTATCATCATCACCACCATCATCATCACCATCATCATCATCATCATCACCATCACCATCATCACCACCACCATCATCACCACCATCATCATCATCACCACCACCACCATCATCATCACCACCACCATTATCATCATCACCACCATCATCATCACCATCATCATCATCATCATCACCATCACCATCATCACCACCACCATCATCACCACCATCATCATCATCACCACCACCGACACCACCATCATCACCACCATCATTATCATCATCATTACATTATCATCAACACCACCATTATCATCATCACCACCATCATCATCATCACCACCACCATCATCATCACCACCACCATCATAATAATCATCATCACATCATCATCACTACCTCACATCAAGCGACGAAAGCATCTCACGGTTCTTCAATTCCGCCTATTCTCGTGGCAAATGAAGCCCAACGATTATTCACAAAATTCAAATATCACATTCG
>BOPN01000190.1:532233-534733 GCA_017312705.2 Penaeus japonicus
ACGACAGTATTCAATTCTGTTCTTTTTATTGTTGTTCTTAAATCATTACCTTATCTTATCTATGTATTCGTTTATTGATTTAACTATTTTACCTAATCTGTTATACTTCAAGCTCAGATATGGGATGAATCATTAAAAAGATACAAAGCTTTGGTTTTGTAGAACACATTATTTATGAAAAAAATTGTGAAAAATCCTAAAAGTGAGTTATCTTTGTACTGCATTTAGATAGGTTATTTCTTTAAATAAAGTACATGAAATATTGTTATAATTTGTCGTTCCTGTAGGCTTCCGTCGAGCGTATCTGAGCCTCCCCTCCCACCCATCCCTCCCCTCCCTCCCCTTCCTCCCCTCCCCTCCCTCTACTCCCTCCCCTCCCCTTCCCTCCCTCCCCTCCCTACCCCATCCACCCCAACCTCATTTAACAGAAAGCAAAGCCGCATGAGGATTTATCTACGAGAAAAAAGAAGGATAATAAACAAAATAAATAAATAAAGTGCACACTCTTCTCGTATTCCCCGCGCGCGTCTCCTGTTCCACACGCGTTCTGAATTGCACGCAAACCTCAAATTTGTTCCACCCTTGTGCCCACGGACTGAACTTGGGCTCACATTCCGACGCGCCTTCGGTGTTTTTTTTTTCTTTTCTAGATCTTTCTTTCTTGCGTTATATTGTTTTTTGTTTTTTATTGTTTGTTTTTGTTTTTGTTTTTTTCTTTTCTCATGTTTTCTATATTTTTTTCTCTCTTCTCTTTTCTTCTTTTCTCTTCTCTTTCTCTCTTTCTCTCTGTCTATCTATCTATCTATTTATCTCTCTCTCTCTCTCTCTCTCTCTCTCTCTCTCTCTCTCTCTCTCTCTCTCTCTCCCTCCCCCCCCCCCCCCCTTCTCTCTCTCTCCCCCCTCTCTCCCCCCCCTCTCTCTCTCTCTCTCTCTCTCTCTCTCTCTCTCTCTCTCTCTCTCTCTCTCTCTCTCTCTCTCTCTCTCTCTCTCTCTCTCTCTCTCTCTCTCTCTCTCTCTCTCTCTCTCTCTCTCTCTCTCTCTCTCTCTCTCTCTCTCTTTCATGCTCTCTTGTTTTAGTATACAAATGTTACATATTTACACATATTGAGTCCATTTTTATATTTGCTAATTATTTCTTTAAACTATACTGTTACTCCCTTCTAAGCTTTTCGCGAAAAAGGGATTGTCAGGTCGTGGGGGTGAGTGAAATCTCTTCTGCCACTTCTGTCTTAACTCTGTTTTCCTCTATAACCTTCACTTTCTGACAAATGGCAGAAAACAGCTACAGTTGGATCACGTCTTTCTCTCTCGCTCTCTCTCTGTATCTCTATATTTATTTAATTATCTGTCTATTTATTTATGTAATTATCTATTGATTTATCTATCTATCTATCTCATTCTCTTTCTCTCTATCTATCTATAGATCTATCTCAATCTCTCTCTCTCTATCTCTCTTTCTCTCTCTCTCTCTTTCTTTCTCTTTCTCTCTCTCTCTCTCTCTTTCTTTCTCTTTCTCTCTCTCCCTCTTTCTCTCTCTCTCTCATTCTCTCTCTCCCCCCCCCCTCTCTCTCTCTCTCTCTCTCTCTCTCTCTCTCTCTCTCTCTCTCTCTCTCTCTCTCTCTCTCTCTCTCTCTCTCTCTCTCTCTCTCTCTCAATTTCTCTCTCTCTCTCTCTCTCTCTCTCTCTCTCTCTCTCTCTCTCTCTCTCTCTCTCTCTCTCTCTCTCTCTCTCTCTCTCTCTCTCTCTCTCTCTCTCTCTCTCTCTCTCTCTCTCTCTCTCTCTCTCTCTCTCTCTCTCTCTCTCTCTCTCTCTCTCTCTCTCTCTCTCTCTCTCTCTCTCTCTCTCTCTCTCTCACACACACACACACAAAATACCAAGAACATTTCCCCGGCGTCTAGAATAAAGCAAGCCTCCTCAGAGAATCTAATTTACTTTTGTTAAAAGACTTCACGCCATTATATAACATCGGCGGGGTAGGAATTTATAGACAGTTTGGAATAGACCCATTCCAGGCGTGTGGGGAGGGGGTGGAGAGCAGGAGGGCAGGGGGGGAGAGGGGAAGGATGGCTGAACTGCTTGAGGTTAAAAATCGAATGGAAAAGGAAGTCATAGTTGCAGGACGGAAGGTTTATGCCACTGGACAAAATGCAGGTGATGAAGGTCCGGTTTATTCACGTCCTTCGCTTGTACAATTTTTTTTTTTTTTTTGAGGGGGGAGTTATACCGAATTGATTTTTTTTTTTCATCGGAGAAATTCTAAAAAGTAGGGTTGATATAACGTCTTGCTCATTATTCCCTCTCCCACTGGGTGGGTTCGCCACGTTCTGCAAGACTATTTCTTTCTCTATCTTCCGCCTTTATCTTCCGTCTCTTTTTCTCCTAGTGGAATGTCATGACGAAGTTATCCCCTCCTTTATTCTCTTATCTTACTCCTCTACACTTACTTCTTACATCCATGCTGAAGTTGTCACAAAACTTCACTTCATCCTCCCTCTGATTT
>BOPN01000190.1:539733-559733 GCA_017312705.2 Penaeus japonicus
TAGCGCTTTGCTAACGAGGTAGGTGTGCCAGCAGGGAGAGAGACGGAGGGAGAGAGAGAGAGAGAGAGAGAGAGAGAGAGAGAGAGAGAGAGAGAGAGAGAGAGAGAGAGAGAGAGAGAGAGAGAGAGAGAGAGAGAGAGAGAGAGAGAGAGAGAGAGAGAGAGAGAGAGAGAGAGAGAGAAGGAAAGAAGGAAGGAGGGAGAGGGACAGAGAGACTGACCGAAAAATATTTATATATATATGTATATATATATATATATATATATATATATATATATATATATATATATATATATAGAGAGAGAGAGAGAGAGAGAGAGAGAGAGAGAGAGAGAGAGAGAGAGAAAAGACAGGAAGGAAGGAGGGCGAGGGAGAGGGACAGAGAGAGAGAGAGGGAGAGAGAGAGAGAGAGAGAGAGAGAGAGAGAGAGAGAGAGAGAGAGAGAGAGAGAGAGAGAGAGAGAGAGAGAGAGAGAGAGAGAGAGAGAGAGAGAGAGAGAGAGAAAAGACAGGAAGGAAGGAGGGAGAGGGAGAGGGACAGAGAGAGAGAGAGGAAAGAAGGAAAGAGGGAGAGGGACAGAGAGACTGACCGAAAAAGGGAAAGAGAGAGAGAGAGAGAAAGAAAGAAAGAAAGAGTTTCCTAACACTGACAATTTCCCCCGAGAGAAGAAAATGAAATATAGAAGAGGAAACATATCAGCATGATTAATCATTACATACTGCATTATTGAAGATCGATAGAAAATAGAAAAATATGATCTATTTTTAAACATGAAACATCACAAGGTCATTATATATCACGCTTTTTGAAAGTTTTTTTTTTCCTTTTGTACATTAGATCGCTCTCCGGTAAACAATAGTGTTAATGCATTTTCAGTGAGCTAACAATGTTGTTATTTTCAACTGTTTTATCTATTCTGCAACAGAGGTATGGCAGATCAGAACAGCCGTCACTTGCAATGATAGATGTTATGCTTATAGAGAATACGGTAATAGGAAAAATAAGTTAGATAAGCTAGTAAAATGTGAGAGTAAGTTATTGCTTATTGCAACGTGCCTGTCAGTCTGTTCAATTGCTTTATTGTCATGATATATGATGATATCTCCTCTTACTCACAAATGCGTCATTATCTTTATTGAATAAAAGCGATGTGCATATAATAAGTCCTTTTTCATCCCTTTGTTTACGTGTTTTTTTGTTTTTTTTAGCATTTTTGACGTAAAATCATTGTTATCTTTTGAAGTCTCAATCCGCTGCATCATTTTAGTTTCGATAATGGGTCTGTATTTTTTTTTTTTTTTTTTTTTGATGGGTCATTTGTTATGATTAATTCTGGCTGTGCGTATGGCAATGGTAAATAAAGATTTTGATTATTATTTTACTGTATCAGTGTAGAGCGTATTTGCCGTTATGTAAAGAAGATAAAATAACTTAATGTTAATCTTTCTGTTGGAATAAAAAAAAGAATTAAAACCAAATGCTCCTGAATGATTAACAGTAAACTCAGTGATATAGCCTAGAGACCCCCCCACCCACCCACCCACACACTCTCCTATCCCCACCCCCTAACCCCACACTTTCCTCCTCTCTTGCCCCTCCTCCTGCCCCCACCCCCACCCCCTCCTTAAACTGCATCTCTCATTACGGCCAAAGTCATCGGTCTCTCTAATTACCAGTGAAAGTCGGGCGAAGGAAAAATGAGGAGGAGGGGGAGTGGAGAGGGGAGGGGGGGAGGAGGGGGGAAGCGTGAAATAATACTTTTTAATGAGGTCTTAAGGAAGTCTTGGCTGACTCTCCTTCCGTCTCTCCTATTTCTCTTCTTTCCCATCTTTCTCCTCCTCTCCCTCCTCCTCCTCCTTTTCCTCGTTCTCCTTCTGCTGCTCCTCCTCTTCTTTCTCCTCTTTCTCTTCCTCTTCTTTCTTTCCCCCCCTTTCTCCTCCTCCTCCTGCTTTTACTCCTCTCTTCCTCCTCCTCTTTCTCCTCCTCCTCCTTTTCTTAACATTCTCTTAATATGTATATTCCTTTCTTCATATTCGTAATCCCTCCACCAACTACTCATACTTTTTCTCCTTCTCTTCTACTTCCCCTTCCCCTCACCTCCTCCTCCTCCCTCTCTCCTCCTCCTCCTCTTCTTCCACCACCACCTCTCTTCCTATCTTATTTCCTTTATTTTTTTTTCTTTACTCCTGTTCTTCCTTTTCTTTCTTTCATTCTTCTCATCTTTCTTCTTTTTTTTCAGCTCGTGTTTCTCATCTGCTTCACATTTCTTTTATTTTATTTAAATCCTTATCTGAACTTTCTCTTAACATTTTTTTTTTTTTCATATTCGTAATCCCTCCTCCTAATCTTACTTTTCCTCTTTCTCTTCTACTTCCCATCCCCCTACCTCCTCTTCCTCCTCCTCCTCCTCCTCCTCCTCCTCCTCCTCCTCCTCCTCCTCCTCCTCCTCCTCCTCCTCTTCTTCCTCCTATCCTTCTTCTTCCTCCTACTCCTCATCTTCCTCTTCTTCTTCCTCTTCTTCTTCCTCTTCCCCCTTCTCTTCCTCCTCCTCTTCTTCTTCCCCCTCATCACTTCTTCATTCTCCTCCACCACCACCTCCCCTTCTTCCTCTCCCTCTCTTTCCTCCTCGTCCTCGTCCTCCTCCTCCTCTTCCTCCTATCCTTCCTCCTCCTCCTCCTCCTCCTACCCCTCATCTTCTTCCTCTTCCACATCTTCATTCTCCTCCACCACCACCTCCCCTTCTTCTTCCCCTCCCCCTCCCCCTCCTCCTTCTCCACCTCATCACCTCTTCATTCTCCTCCACCACCACCTCCCCTTCTTCTTCCCCCTCCCCCTCCTCCTTCTCCACCACCACCGCCTCACTTTTTACCATCCTATGCTCACTTTCCTTATCTCTTTCATCCTCTTCATTACCGTCGTCATTACCATATCAGCTCTCTTACCCCCTTCCCTCGCCCCCCCCCCCCCTCGGCCTTCCCTCCTCCCCTCTCTCACCCCTCTCGCCCTTCCCTCTCTCCAACCCCTCGCCCTTCCTCCCCCCCCCCCTCGCCCTTCCTTCTCTCCCCACCCCCTCGCCCTTCCTTCTCTCCCCACCCCCTCGCCCTTCCTTCTCTCCCCCCTCCCCCTCCCTCCCATGGTGTCTTGATCATGATAGCTTGGAAATCACTCTCTCAAGATAATGAGTGGCTGAAATCAAGGCCTTTCATTTTCTCTCTTTTCTCGTCCTCTTAATTTGATTTTTTTGGGGGGTGGGGGGTGGAGGGGGAGTGGGGAGTGGTGGTGCCGTTCTCGTTGTCTGTTTGTTTCTTTTTTTTTCTTTTTTTCTCTCTTTCTTTGTCTTTCTCTCTTTTTACCATTTTGTGTTTGTGTTTATGTTTTGCTTCTTTGTTTTTTTCTCTCTTTTTTTTCCTTTTCTAACTTTATCTCTCATTGATATTTTTAATTTCTTTTCCTTGCTCTCCTTTTCTCTCTCTTTCCCTCTCTTTCTCTTTTTCTTTCCCTTTCTCATTTTTCTCTTTCTCTTTACTTCCTGTCCCCTATTCTGAAACTGAATCTCATGTAATTCATTTTCCTTCTTCCCCTTCCATATCCTTTTTCTTTTCTCCCCTTCCCCTTCCCCTCCCCCATCCCCCTTGTCTTTCCCCTTTTCCTCTTCCTTCCCTTTCCCCTTTCCCTCTTCCTTCCCCTTCCTCTTTCCCTTTCCCTCCCCCTCTTCCCTCCCCCCTTCCCCTTCTCCCTCCCCTTTCCCTCCCCCTCTTCCTTCCCCTTCCCCTTCTCCTTCCCCATTCCCCTTCCTCCTTCCCCATCCCCATTCTCCTTCCCCATGCCCCTTCCTCCTTCCCCTCCCCTTCTCCTCCTCTCCACACCATCCCTCTTCTCCTTCCCCATCCCCCTTCTCCTTCCCCATCCCCCTCCTCCTTCCCCTTACCCCTTCCTCCTTCCCTTCCCCTTCTCCTTTCCACGCCATCCCCGACCCTTCTACCCCGGCCTGTCCAGGTCACACTTTCGGCACTCGGGTTACGCTGTTTGTTTGTCGATGAAACAACCAGATAACCTTTGTTACACATTGATCGCAAACTCTGGGGTGTTGGGTGAAGGAGGAGGAGGAGGGGGTATGAGGAGGAGGGGAGAGAGGAAGGGAGGAGAGAAGGACAGAGGAGGGGGAGGAGGAGAAAGGAGAAAAGGACAGAGGAGGGGCAGGGGGAAGAGAGAAGAGGGAGTGTTTGATAGGAAGGAGGAGGGTAGAAGAAAGAAAGGGTTTGGAAGAGGGGGGGAGGGGTTTGGGGTATAAAAGGAGAGAAGGAGAGAGAAGAAAAAGAGAGAAGGAGAGGAAGGTGGTTTAAAAGGAGGAAGGCATAAGGATAGAGGATAAGGGAGGGGTATGGGTGAGGGGATAGAAGGTCTAGATGCGAAGGAGGGAAGGATAAAGGTCGGGGATTAGGAAGGAAGGATGGGGAGTAGGGAGAGAGTGTTGGGGAGAAGGGGGCGTGGCTATAGGTAAATTTGCATAGCCTTCCGTGATTGATTGTCGACGAGGCAGCGCGTGAGGCGTAAGGCAGGTGCGAGGCGGGGATTGTGTGCCTTTGCCTTGTTGAAAACGCCTTGAGTTGACTTGGCAAGCGTCGACGTTGTTCCATTTGATCTACTTTGGCTTGGATTTATTTAGGATTTTTTGATTTTTTGGATTTGGCTTTTTTTTACGCGAGGGTTGGTTTAGTTTGATTTGCTGTGGGTTTAGGCTTGGTTTAGTTTGACTTAGTCTTGGACTTGAGGGTTGGTTTGATTTGGCTTAATTTTGACTTCAGGGTTGAATTAGCTTGACTTACTTTTATTAGGGACTGATTCAGCTTGCTTTGCATTAACTTGACGGTTGATTTCTGTAGATTTGCTGTAGATGTAAATAAAAAAAAATGGAACGCAAAACGAGAAACGAATGAAAGGAAAATTAAATACAAATAAATGTATAGAAGAATTAACGAATTAAAAAAAAAAAGGCAATACGATTTACCTCTCTCGTCCACGAATTCTCCACCGCAATTTTCCAACCGATTGAAAAGAGGAGATATCAAAAAAAAAAAAAAAAAAAAAAAAAAAAAAAAAAAAAAAAAATCAGAGCAAAGGGAGCGAATCGTCCAGGTAGGTCGTTATGATTTTATATTACAAGGACCGATGAAAAATTCGCACGCGCTTCCATTACTCTCGCAAGATGAAGCACACATGCAATTCGCGCATAGCAAGGAGCGCTTGACATCTTTATTAAACACTTGCCTTTAATCATTCCACGAAGCGTTTCGGGATATTTTTGGCTTCTTTGGATTTTTTTTTCGGGTGGGTGGGTGGTGGGTGGAAGGTGGGTGGTAGGTGGGTGGAGGGAGGGAGGGAGGAGTAGAGAATGCACATACTGGCGTACACGTACATTCTTAGGTACGCACTAATGCTCATCTGTTGACTAAAATGCACACGCTCACACACATAATCTCTCTCTCGCTCTTTCTCTCTCTCGCTCTCGCTCTCTTTCTATCTCTTTCTCTCTCGCTCTCTCTCTCTCTCTCTCTCTCTCTCTCTCTCTCTCTCTCTCTCTCTCTCTCTCTCTCTCTCTCTCTCTCTCTCTCTCTCTCTCTCTCTCTCTCTCTCTCTCTCTCTCTCTCTCTCTCTCTCTCTCTCTCTCTCCCCTCTCTCTCTCTCTCTCTCTCTCTCTCTCTCTCTCTCTCTCTCTCTCTCTCTCTCTCTCTCTCTCTCTCTCTCTCTCTCTCTCTCTCTCTCTCTCTCTCTCTCTTTCTCTCTTTCTCTCTTTCTTTCTCTCTCTCTCTCTCTCTCACACACACATAAAAAAACACACACTGATAGACAGATACAAATATACCTATACACATTCCAAATATCCAAACACCCTTTGCTTTCCCCCAAACAATTCATTAAATGAAACAAAAAAGAAAATGAAGAGTGTACATGCAAGAGAGATTAATATCTTGGGGCGAGTTAACACAAAAGTAGGAATACTTGTTGGCAATATGAGTGTGTCGAATGACGTCATTAGAGAGCGCGAGGTTAAACGATATATATATTTTCTCTCTCTCTCTCTCTCTCTCTCTCTCTCTCTCTCTCTCTCTCTCTCTCTCTCTCTCTCTCTCTATCTCTCTACTCTCTCTCTCCTTCTCTCTCTCTCTGTTTCTCTCCCCCCCCTTCTCTCTCCTTCTCTCTCCTCTCTCCATCTCTCTCCTTCTCTCTCTCTCTCTCTCTCTCTCTCTCTCTCTCTCTCTCTCTCTCTCTCTCTCTCTCTCTCTCTCTCTCTCTCTCTCACTCATTCTCACTCTCACTCTCACTCTCACTCTCACTCTCTCACTCTCACTCACTTACTCTTCTCTCTTCTCTCTTTGTGTCTCCCTCTCTATCTTTCTCTCTATCTTTCTCTCTATCTTTCTCTGCCCGCTTCAGATGCTGTTCATTCTATGACGTAAAACACTGACTCTCCCTCCTGGTTTATGGATACTGCACCCTGGCTATGGCACTTCTACACTGGCACTCTTTTATGGCACTGTAGATGATGTCATGAGAGTGCCATAGGAAGATAATGAATTATGATTTTTTTTTCTATCATTTGATAAATGAAGTTTTTTTGGTGAATGATTTTTATTCAGAAAATTAACTGAATCTCGGTTATTACGGAAGGTATGACAATAGACAATAAATATTTAATTTCGTATATCTACTCATTTATCTATTTATTTAGGAGTTAAATCTACTTGCAATTTCCTTAAAAGCACAATTAATCAGGGTGATAGCTTCGGTTTTAGTCGTATATCGCTTAATTAAATAGATGGTGGAAGACGTGTACTCTACGATATGAAGTTTCATATTACATATTATGTACTTCAGTGCCTACGGCTAAGTGATGTTCTATGTGTGTCTACATTTTTCCTCCTTCTCCCTCCTCATCTTTCTCTCTCTCTCTTTCTTTCTTTCTTTCTTTCCCTTCCAATCTCCCCCCTCATCTCTCTCTCACTCTCTCTCTTTCTATCTTTTTCTCACTCTCTCTCTTTCCACTCCTCCTCTCTCTCTTTCCATCTTTCCCTCCTTTTCTTTTATTCTTTCTCCTTTTATTCTATGTCTCTCTCACCCTCTTTCCCTCTCCCCCCCTCTCTCTCACTCGCCCTCTCCCCCCTCTCTCTCACTCGCCCTCTCCCACTTCTCTCTCACTCGCCCTCTCCCCCCTCTCTCTCACTCGCCCTCTGCCCCCTCTCTCTCACTCGCCCTCTCCCACTTCTCTCTCACTCGCCCTCTCCCCCCTCTCTCTCACTCGCCCTCTCCCCCCTCTCTCTCACTCGCCCTCTCCCCCCTCTCTCTCACTCGCCCTCTCCCCCCTCTCTCTCACTCGCCCTCTCCCCCCTCTCTCTCACTCGCCCTCTCCCCCCTCTCTCTCACTCGCCCTCTCCCCCCTCTCTCTCACTCGCCCTCTCCCACCTCTCTCTCTCACTCACCCTCTCTCCCCCTCTCTCACTCGCCCTCTCCCCCTCTCTCACTGCCCTCTCCCTCTCTCTCACTCACCCTCTCCCCCTCTCTCTCACTCGCCCCTCTTTCCCCCTCTCTCTCTCACTCGCCCTCTCCCCCTCTCTCTCACTCGCCCTTCTCCCCCTCTCTCACTCGCCCTCTCCCTCTCTCTCTCACCTGCCCCTCCCCTCTCTCTCACTCACCCTCTCCCCCTCTCTCTCACTCGCCCTCTCCCCTCTCACTCGCCCCTCTCCCCCTCTCTCTCACTCTCCCTCTCCCTCTCTCTCTCCCTCTCCCCCTCTCTCTCTTTCCCTCTCCCCCCCTCTCTCTCACTCGCCCTCTCCCCCCTCTCTCTCACTCGCCCTCTCCCCTCTCCTCTCACTCGCCCCTCCCTCTCTCTCACTCGCCCTCTCCCCCCTCTCTCACTCGCCCTCTCCCCCTCTCTCTCACTTCCGCCCTCTCCCTCCCTCTCTCACTCGCCCTCTCCTCCCTCTCTCACTCGCCCTCTCCCCCCTCTCTCTCACTCGCCCTCTCCCCCCTCTCTCTCACTCGCCCTCTCCCCCCTCTCTCTCACTCGCCCTCTCCCCCTCTCTTCACTCGCCCTCTCTCCCCTCTCTCACCTCCTCGCCCTCTCCTCCTCTCTCACTCGCCCTCTCCCCCTCTCTCACTCGCCCTCTCCCCCTCTCTCTCACTCGCCCTCTCCTCCCTCTCTCACTCGCCCTCTCCCCCCTCTCTCTCACTCGCCCTCTCCCACCTCTCTCTCTCACTCTCGCCCCTCTCCCCCTCTCTCACTCGCCCTCTCCCTCTCTCACTCGCCCTCTCCCCCTCTCTCTCACTCGCCCTCTCCCCCCTCTCTCTCACTCGCCCTCTCCCCCCTCTCTCTCACTCGCCCTCTCCCACTTCTCTCTCACTCGCCCTCTCCCCCCTCTCTCTCACTCGCCCTCTCCCCCCTCTCTCACTCGCCCCCTCTCCCCCTCTCTCACTCGCCCTCTCCTCCCTCTCTCACTCGCCCCTCTCCCCCTCTCTCACTCGCCTTCTCTCTCTCACTCGCCCTCACCCCCTCTCACTCGTCCTCTCCCTCCTTTCTCTCTCTCCCCTCTCCCCCTCTCTCTCACTCGCCCTCTCCCCCCTCTCTCTCACTCGCCCTCTCCCCCCTCTCTCTCACTCGCCCTCTCCCCCCTCTCTCTCACTCGCCCTCTCCCCCCTCTCTCTCACTCGCCCTCTCCCCCCTCTCTCTCACTCGCCCTCTCCCCCCTCTCTCTCACTCGCCCCTCTCTCCCCTCTCTCACTCGCCCTCTCCCACTTCTCTTCTACTCGCTCCCTCTCCCCCTTCTCTCACTCGCCCTCTCCCCCACTCTTCACTGCCCTCTCCCCCTCTCTCTCTCACTCGCCCTCTCCCCCTCTCTCACTCGCCCCCTCTCCCCCTCTCTCCTCACCTCGCCCTCTCCCCTCTCTCTCACTCGCCCTCTCCCCCTCTCTCTCACTCGCCCCTCTCCCCCTCTCTCTCTCACTCGCCCTCTCCCCCCTCTCACTCGCCCTCTCCCCTCCCTCTCTCACTGCCCTCTCCCCTCTCTCACTCGCCCTCTCCCCCCTCTCTCTCACTCGCCCTCTCCCCCCTCTCTCTCACTCGCCCTCTCCCCCCTCTCTCTCACTCGCCCTCTCCCCCCTCTCTCACTCGCCCCTCTCCCCCTCTCTCACTCGCCTTCTCCCCCTCTCTCACTCGCCCTCTCCCCCCTCTCTCTCACTCGCCCTCTCCCCCCTCTCTCTCACTCGCCCTCTCCCCCCTCTCTCTCACTCGCCCTCTCCTCCCTCTCTCACTCGCCCTCTCCCCCCTCTCTCTCACTCGCCCTCTCCCCCCTCTCTCTCACTCGCCCTCTCCCCCCTCTCTCTCACTCGCCCTCTCCCCCCTCTCTCACTCCGCCCTCTCCTCCCCTCTCTCACTCGCCCCCTCCCCCTCTCTCTCACTCGCCCTCTCCCCCCTCTCTCTCCCCATCTCCCCCATCTCTCGGTCACGCAGAGAGCCAAGAATGTCACGCTAAACCTAACGTATTGCAATTGCCCTTATGTTGAAATTAATCCCGCGAGGTAGAGGTTACCGCAGTAAGGAATTATATATATCGTCATAACTATACGACACGCATATTGTTATATCTTAGTTCACTTCGCTTAGAAAGAGATTAGAAGAAGATGAATTAATTCAATAGATGAGATTAGGGGATGGTGAATGATTCGAACACCACCGGATATGTATAGTTGATAGAACCTTCACACATCGTAGGATTGGTAGCCCTGCGAGGAGGATGCGGTGCGGTGCTGCGTATGGGGTTGGCAGCCCTGGAAACGCGATCGCCATCCCGGTAGGCCGAGAGACGAGGCTTGAGGGTTGGGGTGGGGTGGGGGGGGGGGGGTGAGAACCATTGCGTAGGGACCTGTTCTTACTGATGGGTAGAGAAGGCAGCTTGTTCTCTCTTGTTCTCTCTCTCTCTCTCTCTTTCTCCTACCCCTTCCCCTCTCTCTTCCTTTCTATCCCTCTCTCTCTCTCTCTCTCTCTCTCTCTCTCTCTCTCTCTCTCTCTCTCTCTCTCTCTCTCTTTCTCTCTCTTTCTCTCTTTTTTTCTCCTACCCCCTTCCCCTCTCTCTTCCTCTCTCTCTCTCTCTCTCTCTCTCTCTCTCTCTCTCTCTCTCTCTCTCTCTCTCTCTCTCTCTCTCTCTCTCTCTCTCTTTCTCTCTCTCTATCTCACCCTCTTTATTCCCCTCTCCTGGTCAGTGCCACCGGCCCCTTTCCCCTCGTTGAGCTGGGCTTCCTATATCCTTCATTAATTTTCGCCTTAACATGTGGAAGGGCCATTAGTCAGTAGTCACTATCGGATTTGCTAATTATGCTACCTCTTTCCGTTTGTTTTTGTTTCTATTTTTTATCTTTTTTATTTTTTATTTATTCATTTTTCATCTTTTTTTGTGTGTGTTGTTTTGTTCTGTTAGGGGGGTATGTGTAGAGCGGAAGAGGAAGAGATTAAATGGGAAATAAATGAGGCGAAATGAGGAGACAGCAAAAGAGGAAGAGGGTGGAGGAGTTGTAGCTTGGGATGAAATTTGGGGAAGAGAGAGATACGTAGAAGAAGAATAAAAAGAAAAGAAGAAAAAAGAAAATGAAAGGAGGGAGATATATTATCGTTTTTGAATATACTCGACTTGTTTTATAAATGCTAATGCAATTTAGAAGGATTCGGGGGAATAAGCATCATTTTCCTCTCTCTTTTTCGGCACTTCAGTTTTTTTTTTTTTTTTTTTTTTTTTTTTCTTTCTTTCTTTCTTTTTTTCTTTAATGGCATTCTTGACTTTGGGAATGTTGATTGCTTTGTTGTATATGATGGCGGTCGTGTCACACAATTTGAAACAAATAGAGAGAGAGAAAGAGAGAGAGAGAGAAAGAAAGAGAGAGAGAGAGAGAGAGAGAGAGAGAGAGAGAGAGAGAGAGAGACGAAAGAAAAAGAGGGAGAGGGAGAGAGAGAAAAAGTGAGAAAGAAAGGAAAAGACAGAATAAACGATAGAGAACGAGAAAAGAAGAACCAGAGAAAGAGAACTCAACAACCCGAACAACAACAACAACAAAAAGAAAAGCGACGTAGAAGAAAGAAATGAAAAACAAACGAAAAAAAAAAATCTCGAAACTCGAAAAAAAGGAAAAAAAAATCCTCCAACTTTCTTTCTTCGCCAGTCATTCCCGCCAAGCCTTGAGGAGTGGAAGGCCTTTGGCGGAATCCCCGCAGTTCCCGGATCCGCAATATCTACAGCCGCCGAAGTGCTACGAGATGTTGTCCTACCGATCAAAGGGAGGCTGCGAGGAGTCTGGACGCGTTAGAGTCAACACGCCGCTTGTCTGAAGGAGTTGGTACAAGGAGGAGGAGGAGAAGGAGAGGGGAGGGGGGAGGGGAAGGAGAGGGGAGGGGGGAGGGGAAGGAGAGGTGGCGGGGAGAGGGGCTTTAGGAGGAGGGAGAGGGGGAATGAGGGAGAAGGGAGTTGGCGGGGAGAGGGGGCGATAGGTGGGGTGGGGGTGGGGGTGGGGGTGGGGGAGAGGGGAGGGTGGAGGGGTTTTAGGAGGAGGGAGAGGGGGCAATAGGTGATGGGGGGAGGAATGAGGGAGAGGGGAGGGGGAGGGTGGAGGGCCTTAGGAGAAGGGAGAGAGGGGAGGCATGAGGGAAAGAAGAGGGTAGAGGGGCCTTAGGAGGAGGGAGAGACAGGGAGTAGTGAGGAAGAGGAGAGGAAGGAGGGAGAAGAGGGGGAAGGGAAAGGTTGAGGAGTCAGGGGGAGGGGAGAGAAGGGAGGAAGAGGAGTTGAGAGACCTTGGGAGGAGAGAGTGACAGGAAGGGGTTGGGAAGGAGGGTGAGAGGTTACGAGAAGGGAGAGTAGGGAGGGGTGAGGGCGAGAGCAGAAAGAAAGAAATAGGAGGAGGTAAAGAAGAAGAAAGAGGCACGGAGGCGTTGGATAAAGAGCAGAGAGGATGGATGGAAGTGGGAGGAGGAAGAAGAGGAGGAGGAGGAGGAAGAAGACGAGGAAAAGGAAGAGGAAGAGGAGGAGCACAAGGAAAAGGAGGAGGAGGAGGAGAAGGAGAAGAAGAAGAAGAAGAAGAAGAAGAAGAAGAAGGAGAAGGGGAAGAAGAAGAAGAAGAAGGATACAGGTGAAGGAAGTCTGCCGAAGTTGTAATACATCTTTTAGTGAGTTCGAGACACAGAGGATGTTCGATTCCGACTTCAGGGAGGTGTTCGGATACATGATACATCCCTCCATTGCGTCCGTGCCTCACTTAATCTCATCCATTGCCGAATATCTTATTAGTTTTGCAATAAGTTCGCTTTAAAGGAAGTGCAATTCGAAAAAGATCTGTTGTTATTAAGAATGCTCGAAGGATGTGTTGTAGTGATGGGAATTTTATGGTGAATAAGTGAATGTTATGCTATAATGGGAGTGTTTACTATAATGCTATGTTGTGATGAATAAGTTTATGATATGTTATAATGACAGTGCTTACTATTATACCATGCTTTGATGAATAAGTGAATATTTTATTAAAATGACTGAGGAATGTTATGTTGTTACTATTTATTCTTCGTATTTAAAATTGTCAAGACGTGGAATGCCACCACATCTATTTTTTGCCTCGACCTGTGGCTTACAGGTTAAGAATTGACCTGTGACCTGACCTTATTGCTGGGTAGAGGAATGGGTATTATTTTTCTTTTATTCTTTATGACTTGTGTCTAAATATTCATTCATGTGCAGTTCTTTCTCACTCTCTTATCTATATATCTATCTATCTCTCACTCACTCATTCACTCTCTCCCTCCCTATCTATCTGTTTGTCTATCTACCTCTGTAAGTCACAGTTTTCTCTTGTATATCCTACTCTCTCTCTCCCCCTTTCCCTCCCTCATTCATTCTTTGACTCTTCCACTCCCTCTCCCTCCTTGACTCCCTCCTTTTCTTTCGCTCTCCCCCTCTTTCTACCTCCCACATTCATTCCTGACCCACCCTATTTCCCTCATTCTCTTTTCCGCCTTCATTCAGTTTCCCTCTCTCACTCTCTTTATCATAAATTCTCCTTCTGACCCTCTCTCCCTCCCTCCCTTCCTTTTTTGTACTCATTCTCCCTGCTACCCTTCCTCCTTACCGCCCTATCTCCTTTCCCACCTCCTTTCCTTTCATTCATTCTCCCTTTTCCATTGCTTTCCCCTCCCACTCTCCCTCTCCCCCTCTTTACCTCCCCCCCACTCCCACTACTCCTCTCTCCCTCCCTCCCTCTCTCCCTCCCTTCCTCTCTCCCTCCTTCCCTCCTTCCTTCAACCCCCCACCCCCTTCACCTCCCCCTCCCCCACCCACCCACCCCTTCACTTCTTCACCTCGAATTCACGAGATGCGATTCTAAACGCGGCTTGACGGAGCGTTTGCATATACATCGGGTGACGTATGCCGTGACGGTCTGCAGTGCTGGATGGGATGCTGGTGGCTGATCTGGTGAGCATCACATCTCCTTACTGTATGCGTGCTCTGAGTTGATTCTTGTCTGTAGTTTTTTTTTTTTTTTTTTTTTAAGTTGGGGGGGGGATGTTTCGTGTTTTTAACGTGTTGAGAATATTTGCGTGATGTTTGGTGTGTGTTTGTTTGTTTGTGTTGTGTGTGTGTTGTGTGTGTGTGTGTGTGTGTGTGTGTGTGTGTGTGTGTAGGAGTGGGGGTGCGGCGTGTCTTTGTGACCGTGTGTGTGCATTGGTGGAGAGTGCTTTGAGTGTGTGTGTGTGGGTGTATGTGCATTTGCATCTGTATGTGTGTGTGTAAGTGCCCGCATGTGTTCAAAGGAATGATTGATGTTTTCGTTGATATTATCAGGATTATAGAGAACGATATTTGTGATAAAATTGCTAATGGGTGTAATTTATCTAAGTTCTCCCCCCTCCGTCCTTCCCTCCCTCCCTTTCCCCCTCCCTTCTTCCCTCCCTCCCTCCCTCCCTCTTTTATTAGTGAGTTCTAAACTATGCGTAACCTTGTTTTTCACTTGGTTGCGAGCGCCCCCCCCCCCCCCCCCCGATCTTAAAGCTTAACCAGGCGGCTTTGATAACATAAGTCCGAAGTTATAAGAAAATGAGTTTGTAAAAATACAGAATCTTTAAACTATAGAGAGGATAAGATTTTCCTGTGGTAGTACTTTCATCTTGTTCTCTCTCTATTTCCTCTCTCTTTCCTCTCTCTTTGTTTATCTCATTTTCGGTTTTGTCTGGCTCTTCTTCTCGGTATGGGACCTTTTAATTCTATCCATTCCTCCCCTCATCTCTCTCTCTCTCTCTCTCTCTCTCTCTCTCTCTCTCTCTCTCTCTCATTTTCTTTCTCTTTCTCTTACTCTCTCTCTCCCGCTCCCTCTTCCTTCCCCACCCAACATGAAGCTCCCCCCCCCTCACCTCCCTCTCCCACCTATCTTGATGATCCCCTCCCTCTCCCTCTCCCACTTTGTTCCAAGTGTCCTAGCGAGCGAGGACGTCCGGGCGGCTTCGTCCTCGTAATTTGCTCTCTCTCTCACTCTCCAAGAGCTCCTCCTCCAGACTCGAGGCGAAGGCGCACCTCTAACGACATTATGACGCCCTCCTGTGACGTTTATTCACACCGGGCCGGACTCTCTCTCTCTCTTGCTCTCTCTGTCTGTCTCTTTGTCTTTCTCTCTCTCTTTGTCTTTCGCTCTCTCAATCTCTCTCTCTCTCTCTCTCTCTCTCTCTCTCTCTCTCTCTCTCTCTCTCTCTCTCTCTCTCTCTCTCTCTCTCTCTCTCTCTCTCTCTCTCTCTCTCTCTCTCTCTCTCTCTCTCTCTCTCTCTCTCTCTCTCTCTCTCTCTCTCTCTCTCTCTCTCTCTCTCTCTCTCTCCTCTTTCTGTCTCTTTCTTTCTCAGTCTCGCTCTCTCCCTCTCTCCCTCTCTTTTCCGCCTTCATTTACAGTCTCCCTCCTTCCCTCCTTCCCTCCTTCTCTCATTCTTCAGTCTCTGTCTTTCTTCTTCCTCCACTGTCTGCCTCTTTTTCCCACTATATCCCTCTCTCCTCTAGCTCTCCCTCTTCCTCTCTCTCCTAGCTCTGCCTCTCCCTCTTTCCCTGCCTCCGTCCCTCACATTAGCTGTCTACAATACAAGAAGTTGCACGAAGAAAAAATTGTGAAGGTAAGCGAAGGCAACAGCTATAAAAAGAAGCCAGAAAAATATGATAGAATGTGCAATTAGTTTTCTCACTCCTTTGCCTCCTTCCATCTCCATCCACCCATCCATCCATCCATCCATCCATCCATCCATCCATCCATCCATCCATCCTTTCTTCCATCTATCCATCCATCTTTTTTCTCTTATTTTTTGCTTTCTCATTCTTCTAATCCACTTCTTCCCTTCCTCCTTTTTCCTTCTAAATCCTTCTTCCAACCCTCTCCATCCCTCACCTAATAACCCAGTCCTACCCTAACCTCTCACTCTTCTATATGCCTTTCTCCTTCTTTCTCCTTTATTATCTCTCCCTACTTCTCTCTCCCTACCTCCTTGCTCCCTCTCCCTTCCTCTCCCCCTCCTTCACTCTCACTCTCTCCCTACCTCCCACCTTCTCTCCATCTGTCTCCCTCTTCTTCCTCTCCCTTCTTCCCTCCTTTAATCCCCTCTCCATACCTCTCTTCTTCCTTCTCTCTGTCCCTATATCCCTTACTTTCTCCTCTCTCTTTCCTCCCTTACTGTGCTCTTTCCCCTCCGCATCTCCTTCTTGCTACCTCTTTCTTCCTCTCTCCTTCTTCCTTCCTTCTCCCGTCCTCCCTTCATCCCTCTCCCTCTCTTTTTACTTAATTTCCTTTCTTTTTATCTACCTCCCCGTCCTTATCCCTCCCTCTTTCTAGCTCCCTGTCTTTCCTTTTTTTTATCTCCTTCCTTTTTAACTCTCTCTTTACCCTCTCTGTCTCTCCTTCTCCCTCTTCTTCTCCCTCTAGCTCTCCCACTCCCTTCCTCTCTCTCACTCCCTTCCTCTCTCCCTCACCTTCTACGTCTCTCCACCTCCCTCTTCCTCTCCCTCTCTCTGCCTCCCTCTTCCTCTCCCTCTCCCCCTCACCCGTAACATACGAGACACCCTAGATCCTTAAGGGCGAGGTCGTGGGGACAGAGTACGCACAGGAAGCATGGGCGGCTGGCAGGGAGGGGCAGAGTACGGCACAGCAGGTCCATTCAGTGCCAGGGTACAGTGGCACTGGATGGTGTTGTCTCGCCTCGCCTTGTACTGTGTGGTGGCAGTTGTGGTGAGTGGTTCTCTTTGGTTGTGGTTTGTGGTTGTTTGTTGTTGTAGTTGTTTGGTATTTGTTTGTTTTATTTAAGGTTTTGTTTTAGGTGATAATGGGTTTTCCTTTCAAGGGAAATACGAAGATTGGGTACTAACCCGTAACGGTAATGATGATAACGCAAATGATAAATGGTGAAAAATTAAAACGACGATTAGAGAGAATCCAACACTCGAATCTTTAATAGGAATTATATCAAACGAAGATATTACACCAAAAAAAACTGACAGATTGATATAAAAAAAAGATAAATAAATAGACAAATAAGAATTGATTAAAATAATAATAAAATGAGAGAGATATTACACAAAAACACAGAGAGATTAATTATTTCAAGAGATTCATATGGGAGTTATAAAACGCCCGGGGGGGGGGGGGGTAAAAAGTCCGTGTTACTGTGCAGCGAATTGGGCTGAAAGTGATGGTGCTTCTCGCTGTATAATGTCGCGCACCAATTTTCTTGGTCTGAGGTGTGTGTGACTGTGTGTGTGTGTGTGTGTGTGAGTGTGTGTGTGACTGTGTGTGTGTGTGTGTGTGTGTGTGTGAGTGTGTGTGTGTGTGTGTGTGTGTGTGTGTGTGTGTGTGTGTGTGTGTGTGTGTGTGGAGGGTGAGGGGTAGGGGGGAGGGGGATAGGAGGAGGGGGAGGGGCTGATGGTGTGTGTGGAGGGTGGATGGGGGGAGGGGGGGGGAAGGATAAAAGGGTTCTCAGGAAAGGTCAAGCACGCGTCTTTTTTTTGCGTTTTCGCCTCTCTCTCTCTCTCTCTCTCTCTCTCTCTCTCTCTCTCTCTCTCTCTCTCTCTCTCTCTCTCTCTCTCTCTCTCTCTCTCTCTCTCTCTCTCTCTCTTTTTCTCTCTTTTTCTCTCTTTCACTCTCTTTTTTTCTCTTTTTCTCTCTTTCACTCTCGTTTTCTCTCTCTCTTTCTCTCTTTCTCTCTCCTTTTCTCTTTCTCTCTCTTTTTGACCTTCACCCTCTCTCGAGATAACTGGGGAAATGGTTAATACATTTGTTTCTTATCTGAGGTAATATATGCTTCTTCTTTTTCATTTTCTTTTTCTATTCCTCCTTCTGGGTCTCTCTTGCTCCCTTTCACCCTCGCTTTTTCTCTCTCTATTTCTCTCTTTCTTTCTATCTCTCCTTCTTTCTTTCTTTCTCTCTCTCTTTCTCTCTCTCTCTCTCTCTTTCTCTCTCTCTTTCTCTCTTTCTCTCTCTCTTTCTCTCTTTCTCTCTTTCTCTCTCATTCCTCCTTCTCATCCTCTTGCCGCCCTCCCCTCCCCTCTTGCCCCTCCCCTCTTTCCATCTCTCATAGGTGTGTGGGCGCATGAAAGGGCGTGGAAGGGAGGGAGGGAGGAGGGAGGGGAGGGTAGGTGAGAGGAAACGGCCGATTTCATATTTTATCGTGATGGAGCGGCGGGGAGCGTGGGCGGTGTCCATCACACACGTGTCAGTTATGGAGATGGATAGTGAACGAAGCTTACTTAACTTTTTTAACGTGAATGTAATTGACCCTTGCACGCTACTCGGCGGGACTAGGCTTTTGTGTTCGGATTTTTATTAGGGGGGGGAGGGGGGGAGGGGGGAGGGGGAAGGGGGGATCCGAGCTGGTTATTTTCAGGACGGAAGTACTTTAAGGGTATGTCATGGGTCCTTTTTTTGTTGTTTTGTTTTGTTTTTGTTGTTGTTATGTTGTTTATTCGTGTATTACCTTTAGGGAGTATTAGTGATTTTTTTTTATTTGATTTTTTTTATACATTTTCTTCATTTTTTTCTTTCTATTTATTATTTTTCATGTTTTGTTTCCTTGCTTATTTTGTATCATTTACCTTCACTGTAGTATTACTCTTTTAATTGAACTTGCCGCCAACTTTCGTTGCTTATCACTCCCCTCCACATTTAATATTTCCTTCCACTCGGATTTCAATTTTTCTCTATCCGCCGTCATTTTTCTTTTCACTTATGAAATCCACATCAATACCCCCCCTCCCCCTTCCTCCCCCCACCCTCTCTCTGCCATCCCCTGCGTCTCACGCCCCCTTACATCCCCCACAGGCCTCTCTCTCTTTCTCTCTCTCTATCTGTCTCTATCTATCTATCTATCTATCTATCTATCTATCTATCTCTCCATCTTTCTCTCTCTCCATCTTTCTCTATCTTCATCTTTCTCTCTCTTCATCTTTCTCTCTCCCTTTCCCTCTATCTCTTTTATTAAGTCTCTCTCTCTCTCGCTCTCGCTCTCGATCTCTCGCTCTCTCTCTCTCTTGCTCTCTCTCTCTCTCTCTCTCGCTCTCTCTCTCTCTCTCTCTCTCTCTCTCTCTCTCTCTCTCTCTCTCTCTCTCTCTCTCTCTCTCTCTCTCTCTCTCTCTCTCTCTCTCTCTCTCTCTCTCTCTCTCTCTCTCTCTCTCTCTCTTCTTCCCTCCCTCCCTCCCTCCCTCCCTCCCTCCCTCCTTCCCTATCCTTCTCATTCCCTCTCCCTCTTCTATTTCTCATCTCTCTCTCTCTCCCTCCCTTCCTCCCTTCCTCCTTCCCTCCCTCCCCCCTCCCTCCCTCCCTCCCTCCCTCCCTCCCTCCCTCCCTCCCTCCCTCCCTCCCTCCCTCCCTCCCTCCCTCCCTCCCTCCCTCCCTCCCTCCCTCCACCACCTCATCTTCCTCCTCCAGCTACAAAAGAGAAGAAGAAGAAGAAGGAAAAAAAAAAAAGTTAGGAAGGAAAGGAAAGGATCTTTTACTCTCTCTTTCCTTGCATACATTACGCGAGTAAATGTATTGATCGTCCTTCCGTTCCCGTCCTCTCCATCACTACCGAGAAGGAGGGGGGGGGGGATTCCATCAGGTTGTCTCCTTCGTGAGTCAAAGTGGCCGGCTTTTAAACTCGGCTGCTTTGGGTTGAACGGGCTTGGAGGAGGGCGAGCGGACGAGCACGTTTATGGAAGTGCGGGCGTGGATATTCGCAAACTGATGGATTCGTGTGATTATTAAGGTTTACGTACACTAATATATGTACATATATGTTTATTACACGTGTATTGTGAATACATTCGTTCACATATCTCCATATGCACACCACGTACACACATCCATACACATGCGTACGGTTAATACATACCTACATACAGCCATACACATACGTGCAGTGAATACATACGTAAACACATGCACACACACGCGTATGATTAATGAGTGCATACACACATACATACAGTGAATACATACCGACACACAAACATACACACGCGTACACTAAATACATACTCACACATATAAATACACACACGTATACACATATATACGTATACACATACAAACTGACGAGTACAAATACATCCGTTCATTCACACATGTGCACATATATTTACGCATACACAAATCTTCTGATGGGTCTCTCCATTCACAGCGAGTTCCCCTATTCCCTTTCGCTCACCCTTCTTTCCTTTCTTTTCGTTTTCTTTGCTCTTCGCGGAATCCTCCGCCTTCATCTCCTCCTCTTCCTCCTCCTCTTATTTTTATTATTCTTTACCTTTCTCTCTCTCTCTCTCTCTCTCTCTCTCTCTCTCTCTCTCTCTCTCTCTCTCTCTCTCTCTCTCTCTCTCTCTCTCTCTCTCTCTCTCTCTCTCTCTCTCTCTCTCTCTCTCTCTCTCTCTCTCTCTCTCTCTCTCTCTCTCTCTCTCTCTCTCTCTCTCTCTCTTTCCTTT
>BOPN01000190.1:579733-589733 GCA_017312705.2 Penaeus japonicus
TAACTTTGACTTTTCTGTAAGCACTTAACCTGTAACTTTGCTATAACCACTTAAGACTAACTGATCTGCAAACACGGAACTATAACTTTTCCATAACCACATACCTAACTATTACTCTAACCACCTAACTACAACACTACCTCAACCACGTAACTACACCGTTACTATAACCTCTTAACTACAACTACCCTATTATCTTCTTGCCACCTAAGTGTAGCTTTGCTGTAACACGAACTCGACCGAGGCTTCTGTCATGTGCCCAGTTCCGAGAAGGAAAGACAAAAAGAAAAAGATTATTGAAGACGCGAAAGAGGAGGTTAGGAAGACGAGCAATTGAGAGCTGCGAGTGATGTCGAAGTGCAAGTAAGTCGTTACGGCAAAAGCGAGGGAGGGAGAGGGGGGGAGAAGAGAGAGAGGGAGGAGGAGAGACAGATAGATAGATAGATAGATAGATAGACAGACAGAGACAAAGATAAGAGAGAGAGAGAGAAAGAGAAGGGGAGTGTGAATAGGAAAAGAGTTAAGGAGATAAAAGAGAGAAAGAAAGAAAAATAAAGGAGGGAGAGAGACAAAGATATATATATATATATATATATATATATATATATATATATATATATATATATATATATATATACACATACATATACACTTGCATATCCACATGCATTTATACATATACGAACACATTCTCACATATATTTACACATGTATAGATAAGATACAGTGTACTCCTTCGCCTGTCTTCCATTCATACACTGCAAGAGTAACAGAGAATCTCAGGGACTGACTCCACTCACATTGCATTGTTGATATTTTCCATGCAACGTCAATGCCATTGACCTTAGAGTGCCACCCATCCCCCTCCTGCCCCCTTTCAAAATATGTAATTCCTAAATGCGTATATTCTACGGACTTTAAAGGGTTTTCACTGTATCGTTCATGCGTGTATTAATTTTTCTTTTTTCTTAGTCTGATTTTGATTGTATTCTCTCTCTCTCTCCTCTCTCCCTTTTCTCTCCTCTCTCTCTCTTCTTTAATCTCTCTCTCTCTCTCTCTCTCTCTCTCTCTCTCTCTCTCTCTCTCTCTCTCTCTCTCTCCCTCCCTCCTTCTCTCTCCTTCTCTCTCCTTCTCTCTCCTTCTCTCTCTCTCTCTCCCTCTCTCCTTCTCCTTCTCTCTCCTCTCTCTCTCTCCCTCTCCCTCTCTCTCCCTCTCTCTCCCTCCCTCCTTCCTCTACCTCGGCTTTTGGCCATTCCCTCTGCCTCCTTTTCGTGATCTCGATGCATTATTTAACCTTTGGAAGGAGCTTTTCATTTCACTCTGTGGACTCGAACTGCCTGTGTAATTGCCTTATGCGGAGTCTAACGGGCGCGGAGCTTTGTGTACTGAGATAGAAGGCCGAGGGAGG
This sequence comes from Penaeus japonicus, assembly GCA_017312705.2. Classification (NCBI taxonomy): domain Eukaryota; kingdom Metazoa; phylum Arthropoda; class Malacostraca; order Decapoda; family Penaeidae; genus Penaeus; species Penaeus japonicus. The sequence goes on from BOPN01000190.1 coordinate 581,142, forward strand.
AGGGGAAGGGAGAGGAGGGGAAAGGAGGGGAGGGGAGGAAGAAGGTGGATGGGGAGGGAGAGGAAGGGAGGGAAGGAAGAAGGTGGATGGGGAGGGAGAGGAAGGAAAGGAGGGGAGGAAGAAGGTGGATGGGGAGGAAGAAGGAGGATGGGGGAAAGAAGGGAGGGGAGGAAGAAGATAGTGGATGAGGAGGAAAAGGAGGAAGTGGAGGGTAGGAAACAAAGAAGGTGGATAGGGAGAGGAGAGAAGAAACAGTGGGTGGAAAGAGAAAAGAAGGAAATTGAAAGGGAAGAAAAGAGAGCAGAAGGGAGAGGAGAGGGAAGGAGAGACGATGAGAGAAGTGAGGAAAGGGAGGGAGAGAGTGGAAATGAAAGACAAGGATTTTGGAGGAAGAGAATAAGAAGGGAATATGAGTGAGAAAGAAAGAGAGAGAGATAGAATGAAAGAAGAGATCGTGGAAAGGGAATGAGGGGGAAAGGAAAAGATGGATAATGAAAGGGAAGACGACAATAAAGAGAGAGAGAGAGAGAGAGATGGAGATTGAAGAAGCTCCTGCATTCCATCCCAAGTGACGTCATCCAGGATGGCCTTCTTATCCATCTCCTTCCCTCCTCCCTCCTTCCTACCCCCCCCCCCCCCATCCTCCATCCCTCTCGAAAGCCCATGTTATCTTTATTCCCATAAACTATCTCTCTCACCACCTCGTCCCGCGTTGCAAGCATTATGCAAGCAACAACCTCACGTGAACCCGACCCCCGGTTTCCCCGTTGCAAGCATGCAAGGCTACGTACGACTCGAGTGCTTGCTTGCTTGGTGAAGCGTTCAGCTATTCAGACCCGATGCTTGAGATTATCGCTAGTTACCCTGTCTCTCTTTTATCAGGGATTGTTGCTTCCCACACATCTGGCTGCCATATGCCCCGCGATTCGCTTGCTTGTCATTTGCTTGTTGTGTCTCCTGCGCCGCGATTACTTTTGTTTTTGTTTTGAGTGTTGTGGTTTTGTTACTGTTACTATTGTTGTTATCATCTTTATTCTTTTGCATCGTTATTTATTTTATTTTTTTTAATCATCATCATCATCATTATTATTATTATAATTTTGTTATCATTATTATTGTTATTCTTTTGTTGTTACTATTATCATTATTATTATTTTTTATTATGATTATAATTCATCATCATCATCGTCGTCGTCACCATCACCATCATCTTCGCCATCATTATCTTCATCATCATCATCATCATAAATAATTATCATCACTTTTGCTACTGTTACTACTACTACTACCACTACTACTACCTACCTACCACCACCACCACCATTACTACTGATACTGCTACTACTACCAGCTACCACTACCACCACCACCACCACCTAACATCACCACTACTACTACTACCATGCTATCTCTCTTTACTTTTACGATTAACTACAGATCAAAAAACGAAATGATGTCATTTAAGATAACTTTTTCATTTTTTCCTTTAATGTGATGTCAAAATATGTAATATATGAAGGATCTGTTCCTTCTTTTCCTTGCCAGTGACCTGTCTTGACATCCATGTAGAAATGAGGTCAAAACTCGTCTATTGTGGTCCTGTATTGGTGACATCCGGACTGACTGAATGTATCTGTGAATTATTATTATCAATATGATCATTATCATTATTGTCATTGTTATTGTCTTTGTTGTTGTTATCATTTTTATTATTATTATTGATATTTTTTGCTGTTATCATTATAGTCATTGTTGTTATTATTATTATTATTATTATTATTATTATATTATTTATTATAATCATCAGTATTATTGTCATTACAATTTGCCATTGTCATTATTATTATTATTGTTATTGTTATTTTTATTGTTATTATCCTTATTATCATTATTATTATCATCATCATTTATTTTTGTATTATTATTGTTGTTGTTATTATCATGATTATCTTTATTATAAATATCATTATTAGTAGTAGTAATATATCATTATCATCATCATTATTATTATAGGGATTGCAATACTTCACACTCCTACCACCATAATGTTTTTAAAGTGAAAGTGTGGGCCCGACAAGGTTTACTCCTTGGCTATTCCTCTCGTCCTATGACACTGAACTTAAACATTAGTTGAGCTTATTTTGGACCTCAATATATATATATATATATATATATATATATATATATATATATATATATAAAAAGTAATCGAATACATGAAAATAGAGATATGATGACATAAATATTGGATAGATGATTAAAGATTCAGATGATATAACAAAAGATAATTGACCATAAAGTTATAATGGATATTTAGATTAGTTAGATGACCAAATACAAGGTCATGGAAATCAACACAAACTAAATCATTCATTTTATTTTCCTTATACCATGACTTCTGTGCTTTATTTTCCTGACTCGCTCCGCCCCTTTGGTCCCGAACTCGCATCCCTTGACGAGTTATGAATAAACGTTTATTAATTAACTCAAACACAAAACGCCTGAGTAACTGAAGCAATGCATGTGAACCGAGAAACAATAGTTCTCTGCTCAGTGAAAGTGGGGGGGGGGGGGTGATTCTATTCCTAGTGGAGGTAAACGGAGGAAAATAGGTGAACAAGGGGGGAAAAGTGGTTTATTTTCTAGGGGGGGGGGGGGGTGATGTGTCTTTAACACAGATGAGAAAGGGGAAACGTAGTTCTATGATGAATGAAGGAAGACAAGTGAAAAGTGAGTCTATTTCTAGTGTAGGTCAACAAGGGGGGGGAATAGTTCTAGATCTAGTGCAGGTAGACAAGGGGAAATAATTTTAGTTCTAATAATAACGTAGGTGAACAAGGGATATAAATAGTTTTATTCCTAGTGGAGGTGAACAAGGGGAAACTAGTTTTATTCCCGGAAAATGTTAGCAAAGGGGAAAATAGTACTATTTCCGATAAAGATTGACAAGAGGGAAAATAAGGGGAAGAAAACCTTTGTCACTGAAACCGGTTGAACAAAGTGATGAACAAGGAAGATAAGAACACAGAAATTTTTTTTATTCCTTGTTCTATTGGACAAAGAAAAAATGCAGAAGAACAAAAGTAATGATGATGAACAGAAGGGAAAGAAAAAACAAACAAACAGATAAATGAAATGAATATTCTTAATGTAGGTAAAGAAAGAATAAAGATTAAAATGGTAGAATAAAAGAGAAATTAGAGTAAAATAAAGCAATAAAGATTAGAATGATAGAACAAGAGAGAAACAAAGAAACTGAGGAACAGAGTAAAATGAACAAGTTTTGTGCATACTGTTGAGAATGACGGAGGAAAAACGAACATATGGGGTGGGTATTTTTTCCCAGTGGAAGTGAAAAGAAAGGGGAAAATATACATGACTAATGTATTTTTCCCAGTGGAAATGAAGAGGGGAAATATACATAGATTTTTTTTTCCTGAGGAAATGAAAAGAAGGGAAAATACACCTGAATATTTTTTCCCCCAGTGAGTGTGAAGAAAAGGGAAATATACATAAATAGAAAGGGGGGAATATACAGATTTTTAACCCAGTGGAAGTAAAATGAGATGTGGGAAATATCAATATTTTTTTCCCAGAGGAAGACATAAGAAGGGGGGGGGGAGGGGTATGAATTAATATTTTTTTCCAGAGGAAGTAAAGAGAGAGGAGGAAAATGTAAATTTGGTTCTCAGAGGAAGTAAAAACTGAGGGAGAATATATATCCAATTATTTTTTTTCCTCGTGGAAGTAAAACGAGAGGGGAGAGAGATACATGGATAATTTTATTTTTAGTTTAAGTAAATAGAGAACATAGTTCTTTTCCCTGAAAAAGTAAAAAGAGGGGATACATATAGAGGAATAGTTATTTTCCCAATGTCAAAGAGAGGGAGAAAAAAGTGAAATTAGAAGACAAAAATAGACAAAGGAGGCGGAAAAGAAAAATGATGAAGAGGAAAGTAGAAAGAAAAAACAAAAAATACTGATTAGTTCTATTCTCCACAAAGGTCATGCAATCTCGGTGTTCCGTCATGCAGAACGTGATCGGTGTTGCTTTCGCCAAGACAAGAGAGAAGCTAGATATATAATATATATCTTTGCTTGCGTCCGGCTCGGTCACTGTCATGGCGTGGTGCTTGCTTGGGTCATCGCCTTGAGGACGTGACTTCTTGACATTTTGACATTGCCGGGGGGGGGGGGGGGGGGGGGGCTGTATGTTGTTGTTGTTGTTTGTGTGTGTGTGGTAGGAATAGAATGGGTTTAGAACCGTTTCAGAAGAATGTAAATAAATATATGATTAGGTCTTTGTCGTTTATTTAAACAGTGTGTATTGTGTTTGTTTATATATATATATATATATATATATATATATATATATATATATATATATATATATGTATATATATATATAAATATACATACATACATACATACTTACATACTTACATACATACATACATGCGTGCGTGTGTGTTTGTGTTTATGTGCATATGTATGAATATAATCCGTATGCGCTCAAGTGCATGCATCTCTCAATCGAATATTCCATCCCTCCCGGCCAGCCCATCTCACTCCTACCTTCAGGCTAGTGACCCCCCCCCCCCCCCCACGCACAGACACAACCTGACGGCAGTGGCAATCCAGTCCATCACATTACGGTAAAACAGGATTCTAAGTCGCAGCGCCGTGAACACCAGTGAATACCAATGAACTCCCATGTGAGCACCTATGAACTCCCATGTGAACACCAGTGAATACCAATGAACTTCCCATGTGAGCACCTATGAACTCCCATGTGAACATCTATGAACTCCCGCGTGAACACCCATGAACTCCCGCGTGAACACCCCAGTGAACACCCCAATGAACACCCCAGTGAACACCCCAATGAACACCCCAGTGAACACCCTAATGAACACCCCAATGAACGCCCACGCCACACTGAAGGCGGCGGATGAACCTGACGTGTGCACTGACCGACCACACGTTCTCTCCCGCAGCACTAACACTGGCCTTTGGTGCTTTCAAAACGTCTGCTGTTACTGCGTGGCTGGGTCCGAGGCGATCACGGCGGCCTTGTGTCTCTGGGGGCGTGATTGGCGAAGGGCTTGGGAAGAGGAAGGAGGAGGAGGTGGAGGTGGTGGTTTGGTGGTGGTTTGGTGGTGGTGGACTGGTGGTGGTGGTGGTGGTGGAGGTGGTGGTGGTGGAGGTGGAGGTGGTGGTGGAGGTGGAGGTGGAAGTGGTGGAGGTGGAGGAGGAGGAGGAGGTGGTGGTGGTGGTGGTGGTGGTAGAGAAGAGGTAAGACAGGAAGGTAGAGGAGGAGGAGGTAGAGAAGAGGTAAGACAGGAAAGTGGAGGAGGAGGAGAAGAAGAGGAAGCGAAAGAAGAAGGAGGAGTGGAGGAAGAAGAAAAAGAAGAGGAGGAAGGAGGAGGGGGAAGAGAAAAAGAATAGGAAAGAGGAGAAGAAGAGAAAGAGTGAGAAGGACATAAAGCAGAAAGAGAAAAGTAGGAAGGAGCAGAAGGTAAAGAAGACGAAGATATATATAATACAAAAAAATATTAGGAGAAAGAAATTCACCTCTTTGTTATTTGATAATGTATGTTGATGGAAGGTCTCATATCAGCAATAGTATAATCAAATTAATTGCTTGAAGTTTTGGTAGTTTCAAGGCAAATGAAATAGATTTATCGTGAAAGTTGATAGAACAAAGACATACATATCCTTGCAGGTCAAATATGTATGAAATTCACTATCGTAAGCACATATGCTCTGCAATTGCATATAAGTTGCAACTTTTTTTGTTTGGTGACACGTATATCTTTCTTTGCTTTATGTTCGCGAATTTATGTTGCGAATTGCCTCTTAATTATGACGTGAATTTTTGAAGTCACTAGAAGATAACAACCTGACTAGTGATGCCAACGTCGTCAGTTCGAGAAAAAAAAACTTCATTCATATTTACTTTTAGTCATGTTTCATATTTGAAATGCATGTTCAGCAATATTGACAATATGAATATCATATTTTCATCTAAATAGAGAGAGTCATCTTTAACGATTGCAAGCGGGAATTTCGCTTCAAAGAAGTAATTTCAGTTTGTGTTTATCTTTACCCCGAGTTTTGTTAGCGCGTTACATGTCAATATTACCTCTCGAGAAATGCGTCTAGGTTCGTAGAAGCTTCATGAAAGTTTCATAAAATGTCATGTCGCTCTAACTCGGCTTTAGTCCAAGACCGAAGAAGAGGGGGAGGTGTTTCAAGTCATGTCATGTCATGTTCCCCAAAATGAAAATGACAGAAGCAGTCGCATTTCAGTCAGGCGATGCGAGGAAGAATGTTTACATTTATAACTACCCGTGTATCATTATTATTATTATTATTGTTGATTTAACATTTCTTCCTGCAAGTGGGTCAACCAAGATACGCGAAGTTCAACACTATAACTATAACACTGTTTAATAAGAGTCTCTCCTCTCGGTGTCTCTCGCTAAATGGCTTTCCCTTCTGCCTTTCTCCTTCTTTTCATTTCTTCCTCTTTCCTCACCCCTCCATCTCCAAACAGTATTACTAAGTTTGTGCAATATTTGTGCAAGGGCCGTTAGGCTAGAGAACATATGCCTCTGTGTCATATTTGTCTAATAAAGTCTGGTGATGGGCTGTGTATCTACGCCCCCTTCCCCTTGCTCTCCCTATCCCCCCACCCCTCCCCACCCCACCCCATGACGAGAGGGTAAGGGTGGTCTGGGGGAGGGGGGGGGGGCAGAAAGGGAATGAGGATGACAGAGATAAGACTGCTTCACTCTGTGCTTTGCCGGCTGATTCTCTTGGGTCTTTGTGCATGGGTTAGCGGTAGACAGATGGATGTAAAGAGAATAGCAGGTAGATACACTGTATTCATACAGAGTGATATGCTTGTCAGTAGATAGTGATATATATATATATATATATATATATGTGTGTGTGTGTGTGTGTGTGTGTGTATGTGTATGTGTATGTGTATGTGTGTATGTGTATATGTATGTGTGTGTGTATGTGTATGTATATGTTTATGTATATGTATTTGTATATGTGTATGTATATGTATATGTGTATGTATGTGTGTGTGTGTGTGTGTGTGTGTGTGTGTGTGTGTGTGTGTGTGTGTGTGTGTGTGTGTATATGTATGTGTGTGTGTATGTGTATGTATATGTTTATGTATATGTATTTGTGTGTAAGTGTAAGTATATTTGTATTTATATATGAATAATATATATATATGTATACATGCATATCCGTACATATACAATATATGTGTATACATATATATATATATATATATATATATATATATATATATATATATATATATATATTATATATATATACTGCGGTAGTATGTACTGATTGAGATATATTTCAAACCCAGTTGAAAAGACCGACAAACACAGCCGCAGAAAATCTATCGTATAGAGTCAATCATCTTCATTCCCTTTGTTGTTGATTTTCCGAAAGTTATTAGACGGAAATATATCTCACACGATGTTGATCCTCGCCTGAGAGTTATTGCAGTGAATCTTGTATATACGTCGACCCTGAGTGCATGAATTTGCATAGTTCCTGTTGAGGCAGTGGTTGACTGAGAGAAATTCGATGCAGGACTGCCTAGTGTGTGCTTCCTGCCAAGTGGGCTGTTCCTACCTCTGTCTCTCCCCGTCAAGAGGTCCGTTCTTACCTCTGTCTCTCCCTGTCTCAAAAGATGAATAGATAAGTGAAAATAGACAATAAACGGGGACTAAACTTGCCTCGATACATTCGTAATCATTGTTATAATTACGTTTTATCATCGTGCATAACGTAAAGAGGGGGAGGGGGTGGGCTTGTTAAGACTAGGATGTATAATGATTGTGCAATCGCCCGGACTTTTGTAGACAACAATAGAGGTTCTGTGGCGTGTTTTGCGCTCGAGGGCTTTTGTGCTTTTGAATTGGTGGAGCTTGTTTGGTTATATTTATAGAAATAAAAAAAATGTGGTGGTGATTGTTGTTATCGGTATGTGTGTTTCTCTTCTTTATGTTTAATGAATACCTCGATTTTTTTTTCTGCTCATACTTTACTTGTTATGTGTTTAACTTTCGTTCAATACATTTCAAGATCAATGGAAGTGCTGCGTAGATCATTCAGTTCAATATGCGTTTCTGTTTGGATTGCCTTGCGTTGATTTGTTGGTACTGCAGTATGTGCAAGAGAAATCGAAAAAAAGTAAATAACTAAAGCGATAAAATAGGAAAGAAAACACAGTAAAACCTTAACGTTATTTTTTTAATTTTAATGAGATTATTTACTTTTCTGTTTTGTTTTGTTTTATCTCCTAGAACGGCCCTAGCAAAACTTAATTTGCAAGTGTGTTTCCATATCAAGTTAAGAATGTCTGTACTTCATGCTTGATAAAGCAAAGCCACCCCCTAGTTAAGATATTCCTCATTAACCAATCCACGTTTTTATTATCATCATTATCTTTCTCATTAATCATACCATCTCTTTTTTCCTCCAATCCCCTACACAAGTAATAACATCCCATCCTTTCCCCTCAACCACCCCTTTTTCTCCCTAATCTCA
>BOPN01000190.1:612233-614733 GCA_017312705.2 Penaeus japonicus
GGCTAGGTGTATGTGTGTGTGTGTGTGGGGGGGGGAGGCTAGGTGTTTGTGTGTGTGTGTGTGTGTGTGTGAGGAGGGTGTTTGTGGGGGGGGGGGGGAGTGTATTTGTGTGTGTCTGTGTACGTGTGTGCGTATTTGTGTCTCTGTGTGTGTCTATGTCTGTGTACGTGTGTGGGTGTGGGTGTGGGTGGGTGGGTGGGTGGGTAGGTGGGTGGGAAGTGCATTTGTGTGTGTCTGTGTACGTGTGTGCGTATTTGTGTATGTGTGTGTATTTGTGTGTGTGTGTGTGTCTGTGTCTGTGTACGTGTGAGCGTATTTGTGTGTGTGTGTGTGTGTACGTCCGGTGGTTGAGGAGTGAGACCACAGCGTGCGCTCATGTGTCAACCTGGCGCAGTGTCGGATAGCGTCCACTCGTGTCTCCATCCCCTCCATCTCTTCCACCACTCTCGCTGCCTCCTTGTCCTCCTCTTCCTCCTCTTCCTCTTTCTCCTCCTTCACCTCCTCTGCTTCCTTCTCCTCCTCTTCCTCCGTCTCCTCCTGTTCCCCCTCTTCCTCCTTCTTCTCCTTCACCTCCTCTGCTTCCCTCTCCTCTTCCTCCTTTTCCTCCTCTTCTTCCTTCTCCTCCTTCACCTCCTCTGCTTCCTTCTCCTCTTCTTCTTCCTTCTTCTCCTTCACCTCCTCTGCCTCATTCTCCTTTTACTCCTTCTCGTCCTCTTCCTCCTTCTCCTCCTCCTTCTCATCCTACTCCTCCTCCTTCTCCTCCTCTTCCTCTTCCTCCTTTACCTCCTATTCTTCCTTCACCTCCTTCCTCCTCCTCCTCTTCCTCCTCCTCCTCTTCCTCCTTCACCTTCTTCTCCTTCTCTTCCTCCTTCACCTTCTCTTCCTCCTTCACCTCCTCTTCCTTCATCACCTCCTCTTCTTCCATCACCTCCTCTTCCTCCTTCACCTCCTCTTCCTCCTTCACCTCCTCTTCCTCCTTCTCCTCCTACTCCTCCTTCACCTCCTCTTACTCCTTCATCTCCTCATCCTCCTTCACCTCCTCTTCCTCCTTCTCCTCCTACTCCTCCTTCTCCTCTTCTTACTCTTTTATCCTCTACTGCCTCCTTCTCATCCTCTTCCTCATTTTCCTCTTCTTCCTCCTTCTCCTTCTTCCTCCTTCTCCTCCTCTTCCTCCTTCACCTCCTCTTCCTCCTTCACCTCCTCTCACTCCTTCATCTCCTCATCCTCCTTCACCTCCTCATCCTCCTTCACCTCCTCTTCCTTCTTCTCCTCATCCACCTTCCTAATCTTTCAGCCTGAATCAGCGCCATCTTTGTTGATGTTGTTATCGTGATCTTCTTGTGCTTATGCCACCTTGTTGTCCCTTCCACTTCGATTGTCTTCTGTCTCTCCGCGATTAATATTTATCAGTATTTGTATTTTTCTCTTTCAGACGAGAGAGAGAGTAGAGGGGGGAGGAGGAGGAGAGTGAGAAGGAGGGAGAGAGAGAGGGAGAGAGAGAGAGAGAGAGAGAGGGGGGGGGGGAGATAGAACGAGAGATAGAGAAGGAGAAAGACAGAAAGAGGGGGAGAGAGAGAGAGAGAGAAAGAAAGAAAGAAAGAAAGAAAGAAAGAAAGAGAGGAAGAGAGAGCAAGGTAAAAGAAGATACATTCATAATATATGCTTATAAAGAAATAAAGAAAAAAACAAAAAACGACAAAAACAACGAAGGTCATGAGGCAGTAAAGTCATGGATCCCGAGCTCTGTAAAACGCTCCTTCCGAGAAAGCATCCCGAAAATTCCTCTCTCTTCTTCCTTCCGGTCACGAGGCAATAATAACCCCTACACCCCCCCCCTTCACCCTTTGAAACCCCCTGCAACCCCTCCCCCCCTCCCCTACATCCCCATCACATCCATATTCCTACGACCCCCCACCCCCATACCCCCCCTCCACCGCCTATACCATCCTAAGACCCCCACTCCTCCTCCCCCTCCCCTTCCCCCTACCCCTCCCCCTCCCCCTCTCAACCTCCAAGATAGTTATGGTCGCAGAGGCGCCAGTAAGCTGCTGCTCTCCCCCTCCAACCCCCACCACCCAGGTTCTCACCTCATGCTAGTTATAAAGAGCGAATGCCAGGCACACCGCATGCGCATATGTTGGTCAGCATATGTTGTTGTTGTTTTTATTTGTGTGTTAACTTTTTCTCGGATAAATGAGTTCATGAAAGGAATTTATATGAAGTGTGACTGCGTGTGTCAACGAGTGGATGTACGTTTATGGTTACGTGCGTGAATAAGTGTGTCTGTGTGTGTATGTATATGTATGTATGTGTATGTATGTGTATGTATATGTATGTATGTATATATATATATATATATATATATATATATATATATATATATATATACATATATACATATATACATATATACATATATATATATATATATATATATATATATATACACACACACACACACACACACATATATATATACATATATACATATATATACATA
>BOPN01000190.1:632233-634733 GCA_017312705.2 Penaeus japonicus
ATTTCCACCTGCGCCTCATCTAACGAAACTTGGCATCTACTCGCACTTTTCGGCGCAGGGAAAGTCCCGGATGAGATATTTCTTACCCGACGTGCGCATGCAGAGGGAAGGCTGGGGTCATGCACATTCATTCGCGGGGAGGGGTGGGGAGGGCGTGAGGTAGAGGGGGGGAATAGGGAGGATGTCTGTCCAGTGTCCTTAGACTTTTTGGGTGTGTGTGCGTGTATGTGTGTGTATGTATGTGTGTGTGTGTGTGTATATGTGTGTGTGTGTGTGTGTGTGTGTGTGTGTGTGTGTGTGTGTGTGTGTGTGTGTGTGTAAAAAATAGAGGAAGAAGGAGAAAAGAGAAAACTTAAAAGAGAGAAAAGAAAAGAAAAGCAGAAGCTTGCAAGAGACGCAGAGAGAAAAAAAAGGAAATAGGAAGATAACAGATAAAAAAGTGGATATAAAAGAATAAAAAAAAAGAAAAAAAAGAAAGGAAAGGGTTTAAACTCATCGCAAGTTGCTTCCCGCCTCTATTTTCCGAACCGTGTTGATGGTGTCACTGTCGAGACTGCAGTGTTGCGTCGCGAAATGGCTGTATGTTCTCACTAACTTTTGGATGAGTTCCCGGCGACTAGCGTGTTATTTTTCATCGCTGTGTCGTTTGGCTTTATAATCAGTAGTGCAAGTCGATTTATGTGCCGTTCGCTTTACCATTGTCGACTGCGTTTAAGTGGGAAGATTGGGAATGTCTTTTGGTGTTGTAGGAAGGGAGAGAGAGGGGGGGGGGGAGGGAGAGAGAGGGGGGAGGGTAGAGATTGGGTGGGTGGTGGGTTAGGTGTGAGGGAGTTAGGGGGGAGGTGAAGGAGGAAAAGGTGGAGATGGAGGAGGAGTGGGGGGGAGAGGGAGGGAGGGAGAGAGAGGGTGGGAGGTGAAGGAGGAAAAGGTGGAGATGGAGGAGGAGTGGGGGGAGAGGGAGGAGGAGTGGGGGGAGAGGGAGGGAGGGAGAGAGAGGGTGGGAGGAAAAGGTGGAGGTGGAGGAGGAGTGGGGGGAGGGAGGGAGGGAGGGAGTGGGGGGGAGATGAAGGAGGAAAAGGTGGAGATGGAGGAGTGGGGGGAGGGAGAGGGAGGGAGGGTAGGCTAGGGAGGCTAGGGATGAAGATGGAGAAAAGCATTGAAAGAAAAGTCGCGAAAGGTTTTATTGAAAGTTGCAAAGCGTTGGCGGAGATAGCAGGATGGCGGGTGAACTTTTTGAGTGCATTTTAGAAATGTTTTGTTCGGTTGCGTGTGTGTGTGTGAGTGTGTGTGTGTGTGTGTGTGTGTGTGTGTGTGTGTGTGTGTGTGTGTGTGTGTGTGTGCAGTCGTGGGGTAGGGGGGTGGGGGTGGGGTTAGGGGGGACGAGGGGAATAGGTGAGGGTTGGAAAGGGGTATAAGAGAGGATTTCTCCATGCTGTTGTTGAGAGAAGTTGATTGCAAGCGAGATGTCAGATTGCAATAGACCCGTTTCTAATTCCATTTCCCAAGCAACGAGAAAAAAGAATTTCTGCAGGATTAAAAAATGGCGGATAGAGAAAGCCAATCAGAAAGTTATGAATAGGCAGGATCGTAAAGACTGAGGAAAGAACAGAGAATAGGATCACAGCCTCTCACAGGAGACTTACATACGATAGACGTGTAGACACAGACAGACAGACATGTAGATGCAGACTTGTAGACACAGACAAACAAGGCAAACACATACATGTAGACATAGACAGACACAGACATGTAGACACAGACATACATAAATGTGTAGACACAAACAGACACAGACATGTAGACACAGATAGACACAGACATGTAGACATAGGCAGACACAGGCAGACACAGACATGTAGACATAGGCAGACACAGGCAGACACAGACATGTAGACATAGGCAGACACAGACAAACACAGACAAGTAAAGGCATCGAGATATCACACGGAGAAGAGACGCGACTTCGGACATGTGAAAGTAAAGATGTATAGAGAGAGAGTAGAAGTTAAGATAGATGGGCTCTGTAACGCAGACAAGCAATCGTCCGGACAGGAAAGTTCTGATTAAGAGAGGGAATAATAGACAGCAAAGTTGTTAACCCTAACGAAGGGGCTACGAGGCTGCGAGGCTACGAGGCTACGAGGCTACGAGGCTGCTGAGGAAGTCGGAAAAGATATTACATTAGAGGCAGACGGGTTGGCAGATCGTCGGGGAAGTTGCAGATTAAAACGGACAGGGAAAAAAGGGGGTTCTGAGTGAAAGCAAAGGATGTCGACAAACTAACAACAAAGGATGCATGCAAAGAAGGACCGTATGTGTTGTCAATAGACAGATAGCAACGATCGTTAGACACTAACAACAGAAACAGACAAAGAGTAAGAGTCACGCAAACAGCCAGACAGCAAACGTGTAGGCGCAGACCAAAGACTCCCAGCACAGACAGACAGACAGACATACGGACATCATCACCACGACAACCAAGCGAACGGACGAACAACAT
>BOPN01000190.1:642233-644733 GCA_017312705.2 Penaeus japonicus
ATTGATTATGACACAATAGAAAGAACTGCATAAATCGTTGAGAATATGCTCCTGTCACTTTTATGTGTGTGTGTGTGTCAGATGTATTATATCTGTGGCTGTCATTTATTCGGTTTAACTCTTATCATAAAGACCCGAATCGCCATACTGTTCCAAAACATTTTCTTGAATTGCAACATATATTTCTTAAATTGCAATATATGATGAAGACATGTCTTTCTGTCAGACTACAAGGATTCAATTCTGCAATACACATCTGCACAGAATATCTCTAGAGGTTCATTAATTGCAACAAAAGTGACCTGTTTGGGTATCGACATTATGTTTCTTGGTCTGCATATTGCTTTCACGCCAGAATCCTTCCTAGATGGAGGTAAATGACCTTTTTTATTCTTACCCTCACATATAGTCGGTCATACTTATAGTGTTTATTTATTTATTTATTTTTTTTCTATTTGACAGTTTGGAGATCAGTGGTGTGACGTGTCACTGTCTTGGTACCAAAACAAGGTGATAACAAGTTACAAGTAGGTTTAGAAATGTCCTTGAACTTACAGTCTTTGCTGTTTTTGTGTCATCAAGGATTACGCTCGGGGTTTCCTTTTGCATGTCCTTCAATTTGTCCCTGATTCAATCTCTGCTTGCAGCAAGGTATTAGGCGTGATAATCTCAAGACGATCTTATGAGGAAGTAAAAGGATCCGGTTTTTGAAGCATTGATATTCATGGCTCGTATCCAAGAGCGTCTTTAGTGAATTCTGTCTCGCCCAAAATCTTTCATATTTTCCTACAATTATTGTAATAACTATCGTGATGATGAGGCTGACTAATATTTATTCTATCATATGTTTCAATACACTTTTTTAAAAATAAAATTTCAGGTTCGTATAGTATTTGCAAGGGAAGAGAATTTTACGCAGAAATATTTAACCTGTATTCAGTCTGTGCTTTCAAAAGACCACCCAGAATAAATTTCTTTTATGCATGAATGAAAACCTGATAGAGCGTTGCCCCCACCGATACGTTTTTATATGAATCTGAGCATTAAAACAGCATCAAAATATAACGTCACACTTTAGTTGTGTTAATTTCAAAGGTGAATCCATGAAAAGCATATTTAGGTTACTGAATGATGAGTTAGATTCAAATCGTTCTTGATACAATCTACAACACAACTAAATTGGTTGTGTAAGATTAATTAATCAGTTTCCAGAAATGGTTAGGTTAGTTTGTCCAAGGTTGCTTGCGTTGACAGATTGTCGGCTGAATCGATGTCCAAAAGCTATTTTTGGAATCACTGAATTACGCTGTATAATTTTGGTCCTATGTTAATTATAAACCTATCTGTCACAAGCATACTGATCTCTGTGTCTTTATTTTACAATGAAGATTTTAAGAGTCGTTTTGTGTTAAGGGTCAGAGTGTGTGGAATATTACCATTATTCCATTCATCATTCGCCAATCGTCTTTAGTTCACATACGATACGTTTTTTCATCGATGTGAAAATAGTGAAATAGTCTGTTCTTTTTCAACATTCCACCTTTAGATATCGTAATGGGGATTATACTAACTTTGTTTTGAAGGAACTGTAAAGGATAGCATGACATAAGTGTAATCTAATGAAGGTATAAGCATGACTTATCTGAAGAAAAGGACAATGATAATGATGGCAATGCTGAGAAATGAGATTTAGAAAATGAGTTCACCTTTGACTACTACCATCCTATCCTGATTCAGCGACCTTGAAGAATAGATTGCGTAGCCACCCGCATTCGGAGGAGAGAGTGATCAATACAAGCTCGTCCTATTTCGGTGACAAATTTCCTATGAATCCGTAATTGGGCGAGTTCTCATTTTTATGGATCGGAGGAATAATTCGCATTGGCAACTCAAACCCGTTGATCTGAAAGTGCATGAGCTTGTTTAACTGGACTGGGGATATAGGAGACACTATGCGAGTTAGCCGTGGTGGGTGGCACTGTTGATGTGACGCCGCAACAGCTGAATGACAAACTAGTTTATATATTTATTTTATTTTATTATTATTATTATTTATTTATTTATTTTCTTTTATTTGTATTTTCATGGTCTTAAAGAAAAAAAAAGAAAGAAAAAGAAGGGGAAAAGAAAATAAAGAAAGAAGAAAAAAAATATTATATATATATATATATATATATATATATATATATATATATATATATATATATATGCATACATATTTAGTGTCTAGGAATGAGTCTGTAGATTGTTATGTAGCTTTTTTTTACCCTTTCCGTTTTCTATTGAGAGTCGTATTAACAGTGCTTAGGAATGAAATGAAAATCTAAAATGTTTTATGCCAAATGCATAATCTAGTTTGGCACTGTCTTCCTGCATCATATACTATTGACAAAGTGTCTGAACTCTTGTCCTTTGGTATTCACGGTGTATTATTTAAATAATTCAGTTCTAGCATCAAAATCTCGCATGCATAAGCTAACGAACCATGATAATAGACGGC